>CAKAKR010034619.1:30126-57561 GCA_916700685.1 Adelosebastes latens | reverse complement strand
CCCTCAATGCCCTGGCTCCTCAGTATTTATCTGACCTCCTCCACCCTTACACACAGCCCCGGAACCTCAGATCCTCAGGCACGGGTCAGCTCTCCATCCCTCACACAAAAATGCGAACTTTTGGGGACAGAGCTTTCAGTGTGACAGCCCCCACCCTTTGGAACTCTCTCCCCATAGAGCTCCGCAACGCACCATCTCTGGACAGTTTCAAAAGACTCCTCAAAACCCACCTCTTCACCAAGGCCTATGGCCCCTAGCTACTGTTATGTTACATTTGTTGTGTTTATTTATGTCTATGTTAAAGCGTCCTTGGGTTTCATGAAAGGCGCTATATAAATCCAAGTTATTATTATTATTATTATTATTATTATTATTATTATTATTATTTAGAGGATGAGTGCATGCCAGGGAGGATGTGAGGAAAAGATGCTCTTGGTTGCAAATGGGAAAACGTAGGATCCAGTGGTTTTAGTTCTTGACCGATACGGACTAAATATTAGTCTTATATTTCACCCTACTGGACAGCTGGCTACAATGACTGCTTGAGATGCAGCCCAGTCTCATGGCAAAGTGTGTAATAGACCCGCCTGTCCAACGGAAGAAACAGTGTCAGTGTCACGTTTTGTGTCGCCAATACGTGAATATTAGACGCCTGCATGAAGGTGCAGTGTTTTGTAGTGACGACAGTCTAACTTCAGAGCTAGTTACGTAGTATATAAAGTGAGAAAGAACACTTAAGATGGGTGGGTGGGGAGGTGGATGGGTCAAACAAACACAGGACTTCCAACCTGGAGACGGCTGTTTGAGACCGCTGTTTTGTTTTGCAAGGTACGTTAGTGACGTTTGGCACGTGTTTTGTAGTAGTGACGGTTAGTTTGTTGTAACTAAGTGGTTTTGTTGCCTTCTTACCCCCTGCTGGTACTGCACATTCAAACAGGCGTGTAATATTCACATCTCTGCGAGGCAAAACATGACACTTACATGCTGTCCTGAGGTGGACAGGTGGGTCTATTACACGCTTTGGAGTGATATCAGGTTGTGAGATGATCATAACAAACACAGCACTCGGTGTTCAATCATCTTTCCTGGGGGCCACAAGATGTGGGATGTCTGGTAATATTAAACTTTAACAGGATCATTGTCATCTCAGTGGGGAAGTGTAGATATTTAATTTTGATTCCATCTAAAAGCTACTTTTGGAGACATATGAACTTTGTTTGTGTGATGGAGTTATTGAAAAATGTTCCCCGAGGCATCATTGTCTGTTATCTGTTGCTGCGAGCCAAACTGTGAATGGCACCACAAGGCCGTGTTAAAATGTTAAAATTGCTTTTGGTTTAGCCCCTCTCGTGGTCCCTCAATTGTGCAGAATAATTAGAGGCTTTTTAAATGTCATAGAGCCATCAGCATGACGCTGTAATTAAAAAAGAAAAACCTTTATGAGTGTCATAATGAATTGGCTAAGTCGTTATCGTCATCTCTAAACAGGCTTTGTTCCTTCACTGACTGTGTGTGCGTGAACATGCTGTCATTTGTGTAATGAATCACATTGGACTGTCTGTCCTTGGGTAAAGTATAATGAAGCTTTGATACATTACATTATGAATATTCGGTGACATGTTTTTGGTTCATGTCATCCCCCATGGTTACATTCACTGGAGAGCTAATGTATGTTACAACCTCTGTGAAATGACTATATTCTAGCCAGCTGAACTTTTGACACTTTCTGTAAATGAATAACACTTATAAAATATGTTACTGTCCATTTTGAAATTATACATGGGTTACATGGAGTCCAACCTTTATCTGGGTTATCTCCATATCAAGTCATAGTCCAGAGACCATGGTCCCCTAGAGTGCACCATTAGTTGCCATGGTTGCATGCATAAAAGTACACTCTGAAAAGATTCGCCGGGCTGAAATTGCAGATGAGATGTCACAAGCCTCACCTGCTAACTATTCATTCCCCAGTGGCTAAGGGGCTGTGGATTAATACAGAATTTGAATCCAGATGATCATTAGCACAGCTTGCCCACTCTGTGGTCATGATGCAACGTCCAGCCTGGACAAGCCCCCTGAGGGACAGGCCGGTGCATTTGAGATGATCTCCTGCTGTGGTGCAGGAGGGAGTACTCCACCCATCTGCCCACAGAGTCAGTGCTACACCTGTTACAAGCACAGATGCACTGATCCACTTTTTTTTCAGTTCCAATCCGACACCTGAATTAAAACACACTGGAGCGCACGGATTTAAGGCAATCGACTTTATTAGAAGAATAACGTTTCGACACCAACTACTTCTTCATCAGAGTCAAACCAATCGGAGACTCACATTCCCTTAAATAACCTCCCCTGATTGGGAACTGATTCAGCATATAGGCTGGAAAAATGGGGAGGTAACAATAAGTTGCATGTGGGCAGGGTAAACAATCATACATCATATAATAATAAAAAGAGAGAAGTAGAAGTAAAAAAATAAATAGCTGTTTGTGACTTTTCATCCATGTACATGTATCAAAAATTATTAGGTAAGAATAATAATAATGAGAAGAAGAAATAACATGTATCACAGCGATAACGCTAAATACATCCAACATTCAAATATCATAAACATCTTAAATATCTTAAATAGATCTCTTAAACATCTTAAATAATCTCTATATAACCCACTCTCCCACTGCTTCTCATTAGGGAGTGGCCCTGATGAGAAGCAGTGGGAGAGTGGGTTACATAAAGATAAGCAATAGATAAAACAGACATAAATAAGGGGATATAAAACATCCCTATCATCAATGATATCATCTGTTATTGAATAAATAACAATAGTAGATAGCCTGTGCCGAGCATATGGCTTAAAAACGAGTAAAGCTTGGTTTAGGCTATAAAAAAAACATGTCAGGCTTAGTCCTTCATTAAGTCCTGATGGTTCAACTGTGTTAATTTCACTGATCCAGAAAGCTTCTCTACGTAGCAATCTATCTATAGCCTATAGATCGTTTTGATTCTGATGGAGACGGAGTTGGTGTTGAAACGTTAGTCTTCTGATAAAGTTGATTGCCTGTAATCCATGCGCTCCAGTGTGTTTTGGACCTGGTCTCTGAAGTCTCTCCTGTTACAAGATTATCCTACTCTGTGAGCAACGAACAGGCTTACTATTCCTTGTGAAACGGTTGCCTTTCTTCACCTGAATTTGGATATTTGCCGATACCGATATAATTCCGATATTGGAGCTCTTTTTGCATACATTTTACATTGCATTGCAATTTTACATGAATTCAGATGTATTCCAAAGTAAATTAATCTGACCTGTAGGTTAAGTAGGCTCCATATACAAACAGGTGTAGGAGTGCAAATTGCCATGGCAACTTCTTTAATGTTTTGAAAACTTGAACAAATCAAGTGCGCAGCCATTATCAACTACTAGTAGATGTATATACATGAGTTCAAAAGTCATAAGAGAATTTCAAAACAAACTGACAACTCCTTCAGAAGGTTTTCAAAGTGAATATTTGAAATAAAATTGCAAGAACCGTGTAGAGAAATAAGTATTTCCACTTTCAATAAAGCCCTGTCAATGTTCCCGACTGCTTTCTTAAATCGGCTTTGTTACTAAATAGTCTGTGGTGTAACCAGATGTTTTTATTCACCCAAAATCCTTTTGATCAAGTAATAAAAGGCGAGGACATAGGTCTGTTTGTGTCTGACGTTGAATAGAGAGGAAGTGGTAAGAGGTTGCTATGGTTACCATTCAGAGTTAGAAATCAGCTGGAATAGCGGCACATATTCGACAAGCTAAATGGTTTATTGAGAGTACCGCGAGTGACTCTCATCGTCCGTTTAAATAGCCGAAAGACCGTCACTGTGATAAAACAAACGGCAGGCCGCCCGTGTTTGTCCGGTTGAAAGCCGGATGGGATCGGAACCCGATGTCGATATTGGATCGGATTTGTCCCATCTCGAGTTAGCAGTGCCATGAGCCAATGGGAGAGTTCTTCCTGCTCTCTTTGCAGCAATTTATTGAGAAAGACAACGTTCACACGATATCTGATAATGTGTAGAAATCCGCTTATCCTCTTATCATGTTGGGTTTGGAGAGAGGGTCGGTTTTCAACAATCCTCTCAAGAACTCCTTGGTTGTGTGCTCTTTGACTAAGCTAAGCTGTTGTCCATCATGGTTGCATTGCTGCTTACCCTTCAGCTGAGAGGGTGAGTGATTTATACAACCTCGTCGTCTAGCAAAGTAGTATGCTTATTGAAGGGAACATTAAGATCATATTTTGGAGTCCTAACTAGTTTAAGATTGACAGTCATTATGGTTGAGTTCATGCAGAAAGAGCATGTTGTTGCTTGCCCTTTGCAACATTCCTCAGTGTGACTGGTACATGTCTGGATTTAATAACCACACGACCACAAAAATGCAGCTAGATGCCGATGACTAGTAGATACAGAAGGGGGTGAGGGCAGCCTTGATCCAGGGCCATTTTAAATTTGTTTGTGCCAATTTTAATTGGGTGAACATGTACAGCACATATGATTTTTATTTATTTTTTTAGGGATGCATGGTATCGGACTGATGCTGACCTTATTATACAGGCATCGTCCAGACATGACCGATTCACATCCACAGTTTCGAGTATTTTCATTAATGTCATTCTGAGTTCATTCATAAAGTCATGGCGGACCGCCGAGTCAGCTTTTAGCACCACAGCAATCCCTGGCATCATTACATGAAAAGAGTTCCATGCTGTGTGTTGTATAGATTTTAATTTTGGGGAAAAAGAGAACACTGATATCAGATGGGTACTAGTCTGGCATAAACCCTGAGTTGAGATATTGAAATTATTATCATGAGAAAAAAAAAGGAAATTGGTGCATCCCTAAATATTGTAGCACGTGAATCGGTAAAAAACAATGAAATGCCAACTCTATAGAGACCAGACGGCGGTGTCATCCGGTGTTCGTAGAACCATTGTTACAAAGCAGAACTATGAGATTCCTGGTGTTTACAGGACATTTTTTGCATCTAGTACACCAATTGAGTGGAGGACAGACAGGAGCGGTACAGGGTGATGAATGACACGCAAAGAACTCTCCAGGGTGGATGTGAATACAGTACATGCACGACCACCTTGACAACGCAGTGGATTTCTATCTTTCATGTTATGTTTTAATGAGGGGATACTCCTTACTCTCTACAGCCTTCCCCTTTTGGTGTTATCTCTTGTACCAGGCTTTGGAAGTAGCATGTCATTGTTTCTCAAATTTATACCATTCATCTCAGCCTGATCTGATCAATCTGATAGACTGGTAACAGTACGAGTAGGTAAAAGGTCATTATGATCATTCATAAACAACTACAGATTTGTTGGAAATACTAGGGGTTGGAGAAAAAAAATTGATTCACATGTGTATTGCAATTTGTTTTTTTACGATTTTGAAATTGAAAGGAAAAGCAGAGCTAGACATAATGGCTAAAACTGCATGCTAACTCTGTCATAGACAGGAAACCAGCCGCTATACGCATCTCTGTAGTCAAATCGGCCGACGCTACAACAATAGAGCACCCATATACTGACATTTATATTAAATGCATTCAAACAGCCCCGATGGAGCTGACCATGGATGTATAAAGAGAACAGAGTTGAAGGGGAGAGCTAGCGACGGACTTGGTGAAGAAGGTTTTCAAAATAAGGTGTTAACAAAATACATATGTCCCTTATAAATTAAAAAGAAAATACTGCTAATTTCGGAGGGAAATATCTTTATTCTTTGATTTTTGGGTTGCGGGGAAAAAAACGTAATAAATAACGCCTGTGACTGTTATAATGACTGTTATATTTGACTTCAGGACATCTCTGACTACATACATTTTGAAAATCAAACATTTTTACTCTAGTAATTTAGATATTTTCCAAAGTAAACATCACTAGAAGTGTACGACTTTTTCCCATGTTCTAGTGTTAAAAAAAAGTTTTCAATAAATCGTAATATCAAATCGCAATACATATCGAATCGACACCCAAGAATCATGATAGTATCAAATCAGGACATAGGTGTACCAGCACTACCCTAGGAATAACCACAAGATAGAATAGATAAATATCTTGATAGATTGATTCTGGTGTTTTTTGACCCACCTGTCCACCCTGACCTGCTCCCTAGGCTGACTTTGTCGCTCTTTATCCTTCCTGGTTCACGGTTACATGGGTTAAATACGCATTGATTCATGGGATATATACAAATTACTTTTCATAGGTATAGCTACAAACAGTGTATGAGAACAGCCAGCATTATTTAAGACAGTACTTCAAAAACGTATGGACTATACATAACGTATACAAGCTAACAGAAAGCATTGAAAGTCAACAAGGCCTCGTCTTGTTGTCACGTTGCCTTGTAGTCCTCCCTTTAGAGCTCTACCATCTGAAAGGCCTGATAGAGATTTCAGTTGCTTAATTGAGGTCCAATGTGCAAGTCCTTTTCATCACTGCTCTCATTCTGTCACTAGGAAACGTTGAAATCTTGATGTTTACGAATATTGCAACATCTTATGCCATTCACAACTATCAAGGTTTTCCTTGTATAATAAATACCTTATTTTAACCATCAGCAACCCAAGGGAATGTCTTTCATTAGCCCCAAGAGAAGTTTATCTTTCCCTCTCACAAGATGTTTTTGATCTTTGTGTCTATCGTTCACCCCCTATGTGAAAGACTGGCCTTGATGAGGTTGAAATCATCCTCCTTTCATCTTCTTTCACTGCAACATTTAAAAAACTTTTCTTAAACAAATTCTGTAGTTAATGTTGACATGAGTTGACCTAGCTCTGTCAAGTTGGTTTCAAACTTTAATTTTCAAAGCAGATAAGATTCCGCGGAGTTACAAAAGGCACATTATGTGCTACAGCAAAAAAAATAAAAAATTGAAGTTGTTATTCACTATCAAACTGATTTGCGAATTTATTATCTGTCCTCCCTTATAGATTTCCTGATGTCCTTGCTTACAGCTGAGAGATGGTTCATAGAAAAGAAGAGCCAGAAAACATCTTCATGTATAATTCTTCGTCTCTTAAAAGTGAATAGGCGAAAATGCTTGGTCAGAAACATTCATCAATATACATTTTTCAGGGTAAAAGTATATATTACATTTTCCACGAGCCAATCCTCAAACCAAGAGCCATGAGCATGTCAGAAATGACATAAAATCATCTGTTTTTATTCTGCAGAAACACAGTATATTAGATCTATTATAGTTTCAATGATTTCATCTTATCTGTGTTTTTAGTAAAACATATCTGAACTCATTGCTACCTGTCACAGGTGAAGTAATGTGGCACGTACAGCATATCTTGTGTGTGCATGTGTGTCTCTAGAAAGGCTTCTAAGAAATAGTGATGCTCGATAATTAAAACACATTTTTATTGAATAATTTAATTTCTGATTAGCTGAAGGGCTCTTAATTACCCGTAAATGTCTTATAATAAAGTTACGATCAAAAGCAGTGTAATGAATGAAATACAACTGTGAAAAGGTTTGAATTTTTCCTTTTCAAAGCCCAATGAGAAGGTTAAGGCTGCAGGTCTGTCTCAGCACCAATCACACTGCATTGCAGATGCTTAGCCACTGCAGCAGATGGACAATGTCACGTTGTAGGTAAAACTTAGCCGATAGGTCAAACAGTTTATATTTGTGCTGCTTTGTTAGTGGATGTATGTTGGTTACTGATGACTGTGACCTTTGTGTTGCTGTACTTGCACTGAAGCAATGATTGTCATATCATTTCAGGATGCTTTAGATGAAACACAATAATTCTGTATTGTAAGCTGTTTCATGTATGCGTCTGATGTATGAAACGGCTATATTGTCACTCCGCTGCATTTTTATCAACTATGATAATCTGGTCGCATCTCTCGTCCAGGTGCCGTCTCACTCCCTCTTCCTCTCATTGCATTTTCTCGCACTCATAGAACTAGAGTTCCTTTTTTTGCCATGGCGGACCCAAATTGCGTTCGGGTATATTTTCTTTCAGCGGCACTGCGCTGCTGTTGAATGCACATCGGAGAAACACTGTTTGTTAGAATCAGACAACGTTCTGAACAACTGATCTCAAATCAACAACGTGACCAGTAATCTGTAGTCAAGCCGAGTCCAAACCAAGTCCAAGAGTTCCGAAAAGTGTACTACAGTGTTGCTAATAGTTTAGCCTTATGCCAACCGTAGCTGTCAGAAGGCTAAACTATTAGAGAGATGGAGAGAAAAAGCTTTCTCTGAGCTACTGTTGTAGCCGTAGCGGTGATCTAGCCGCAGCAAAAGTAAACTATTAGCAACATTTTCTCTCCATTTCTAAAACGTGATATTGTCTGAAACCATTTTTGATAACTCTGCTTCCTTTTTTGGGTTGCTTTGCAGTGCAGGCAGTTGTTGCCAAGGCTGGAAGAGCAACTTTTCCTGCAGGATATTGCGCTGTTGAATCAGGCTTTCACCATCTGAAAGGATGCGCATGACATCTGTATTTCTAGAACAGCCAATAGGAACGCTATCCCTCTCAAATGACCTGTGATTGGCCAAAGTCTCACACCACGGGCTAGATTATCTAACGCCTGAAAAACAGAGCCAAGAATAGGTGCAGAAGTCTAGTTTTCTCTCAGAGCACTTGAATTCCAATATGCTGAAAGGTTATTATGGAATTTTTGCCCAATGACGTCAAAGATATACTGCCTAGCCCAGCTCTAAAGAACCTTTACCTGAGGGACACAGGGCCCTTAGGTATCTTTTTGCAAGCGCTGCCACACCTGCAATGAATTTATACTGTATGCCTTAATGCTTAATATTCTTTTTTTATTATAGTTATGGTATACGACTATTCGTTAACACAAGGACTTTGGTTTCATGTTCATTTGAAGGGAAGCAAAGTAAAAGGTTATAGAAAGCATTAGATTAAAGAATATAAATCTAAAAGACATCCATGACAAATCTATAAAATCTTCATTGTAGAGTTCAGTGATTAGGATTAGGCTAGTAAGCATAGCTATTCACAAATTGGAAAAACAAGAAGCTTGTACCTGCCAAGCTACTGTTTGCGTGTTTACAGATTATCGAGCCCACTTTTTCACACCATGCCAGTGAGGAATTCATAAAGACACGTCATGCCTTTCATTGGTTTTTCTCAGGCGCTGCTGTGTGTGTGTAAGAGTTTATGCATACTAGAGAAGTGAGAAATTGTAGTTCACATGTTGACAGCAAATGTGGCATGTACGTTTATGTGAGTCTGATGTGGTGGACAGCTCTACATACAGGTGTGATTGCACCCAAAACTAACTGGGGACTGTTTGAGACATGATTGCCTGAACCCCATTCATCTATGTTTACATACCTACGTAGTACAGCATGAGTCTTGTCACTTATCAACAACACCTCAAGTTCTTTAAGCAAAACCATTAACGTTTTGCATTCCAATGGACAGAGCATTGGAAAGAGGTAAGATGTCCTGGTTGTGTTTCCTCTGTCCTTTCATCCTTGAGTCATTGTCTCTCTTTCCAACACATTCTCACTCCCAACTCGTCAAATACCGCCGCTCTGTCAGTGCCCCTCGGCATCAGAGACCGATACACGGGGTACGCCTCTTGCGTTACTTTTGGACGGACTGGGGACGGCGTGTAAATATACACTCGTTACATGCATAGTGTCCTTTCAAAATAAACTCAGTAGTTAGGGTTAGGAAACGGTTGTGGTTGATGTTAACTTCACTGTGATTAGTGACTCACGGGAATCATGTGACTCACGATACCGACGAGTCATGTGACTAAAGACTAACGTGACAAAATAAGTCAACATTAGTTTCACGGCACACAAACAGTTGTCTGAGCCATCCACCACCCTTCCCGCCTGCCTTAGCGGACTCTCACGCTATCAATAATACGTCACTTGCTCCGACTGTCGAATAACACCGCCGGTGGATTTACATTGGAGTTAGCTGAAAGCCCTGTTTGTCACATACTGTTGCCAAAGTGTGCCTCGTACGTCGGTTTCCAATACTGATTGGCGCTTACCAAACGGTGGTATTTGAAGAGTTGGGAGTGAGAACGGGTTGCTCTTTCACACATTTCTTTGTCACTTCTTGCTAATCTATCTTTCTCTCTTGTGGGTACTTGTGTTGCCAGTTTTGGTTACGTTTCTGAGTTGGATTAAAAAAATTCAATTGTGAATGACGAAGGCCAATACATTGTCTTGAGAATGACACCAAGGCCTGTAGTTTAAAAGTGATAAACTGGTAAAGTGCAACACAGTGCTACAGCAGTTGTGTTGACATACTGTATGTGTAGATTGAATCTCCCCTGTGTGCCAGCCCGCAGCGCCATACTGGGTGTGGCAATCCTCCTCCACCTGAGACAGACAACCCATTATCTGGACGGCGGCAGAGACTGTTAAATATATAGATATCTAAAGTAGAAAGTAGGGCACCATACAATCTGTTGAGTAACTATCAAAAACATTGTAGGATTTTGAGTGCTATAGAGTACAGATTTATTTTTTTAAATTTCTAGACATACCTTTGTCTTTTCCTCTCCCCTTTTACAGTAGCATCAAAAAAGAAACAAGAAAGCATATGAAATGTGAATGCACATGAAGGTACACCACACAAGGTTTATCGGCTAAAAGACAAGTCAGTTGGTGAGTTATGGAGCTAGATTATCTGTGTGCTAGGTGTATGTGTGTGTGCGTGTGTGCATCAGTGGTTGTGTGATGGATCAGTCTCGTTAAATTTTGATTGTACGCCTGCCTGGCGGGGACATGATCAGAGTGCAGATGTGCAACTTGTTATTATTGTGCGCGATGGCGTTCAGGTTCATGTTTGTGTGTGCGTAAGAAGTATAACCCGGTTGTCAGATGTTGACAGGATAACAGATGTGCGAACAGTACTCTCACACACACATGCACATGCGCTTCAAAGGAAGTGAATGAATCATTCTGTATTTGTGACTTGACAAACGCAGCTGGTTTATGAATAGGATAGAGATACAGATCTGTGTCCAACGCCAGTGGCCTCAGTGTAATGTGGCAAAAAAAAACAATATACCTTCTAACCTTAAGACTACCTTCAACTGTGCAAAGCTTCCGTGCACGTCTCCACCGTGAATTGGTGTACACATATTTGAGCTCTTGCTGCTCTTTATTTGAAGTGCACACTGATGGTGTTTGCTGTGTTGTGCTGTGCAAGGGTTTGTTCAGAATCCTCACATTCGTTTTCCCACCCCCCCCCCCTCGCTCAGATGATGAAATCTAGGTGAGGGTTGATTGCATTTTCCATTGAGTGGGTTAATTTCTCAGGTTTATGATATTCTGCTTTGAACTGGATCGTGTTATTCTCTTTTTTAAATCAGAACAAGAAGGCGCAGAGCACTGTGCTGGGAAGGTGGCATCAAATTGTCAATTTGAATAATGTCAACTGTCAGAAATGTGGTGTGTTTGTCTGTAGCCAATGATGCTGAAAGTAAACTCCGGTTCTGTGTGGATTTAAGACAGAAATAAATGAATGTAAAGACAAAAGCAGCAAGTTAAACAAACGGCAGACACGTTTACTTTGTGAGCTTTTGTTTTAATTAATCAAACAACAAAGTATCGCAGTCTCACGAGTATAAATCACTGAAGATGAGTGCAGGGTAAATTAAGGAACAATGAAATCTATTTATTGTAAATACAACAGTATTGTAATGAGTTGAAAAATGGACTATATATTGCAGAGTGAATTTCTTAGAATGGAAGGATGCGTGCAAGTTTGATCTCTCAATCACCAAACAACCCATGATAAACACACATTTCACTATTATAATGTTCATAGATAAACTTAAGATGACTAAAGATTGTTTGTGGGCGCTTTTAACTTTTAAAATTATACTAACATATAGCTCATTATTAACCGTTTGATGTGGCATTTTTGGGACACCCTCATTTTGTGTAGCTTGTTAGGGTAACTCTGGTGTATTATAACTTGGGTCCTATTTTCATTCCCAGTGTTACTAGTTTGAATGTCACCTTTAGGCAAAATTGGCCGAAAAAGTGGAGCTAAGTACAACTGAACGCTGAATAACACATTTTTAGGCAACCAAAATGTTACAATTAACTTTCATGAACTGAAATCACACTATGAAAGAGTTAAAGTTGTAAGACGAAAACACGGACAACGCCGTGGTAGCGACCTGTCAATCACAAGGTAGCCATGCCCTAAAGCATACCCTGCTTTATGGTCTATTTGACTCTAAGTGGGACCATAATTTACGAAATGAACATCATGCTGTATTGAAGAAGACTTGAAACTAGCGATTGAGACCATAAACTCATGTTTACAATGTTTACTGAGGTAATAAATCAAGTGAGAAGTAGGCTCATTTTCTCATAGACTTCTATACAAACCAACTCGTTTGGAGTCGCCCCCTGCTGGCTATTAGTAGGAATACAAGTTTAAGGCACTTCCACATTTGCTTCGCTTCTGAGACCGCGGCGTTAAGTAAGGTATTATTTAGCAACACATTGCGGGAATGCGATTACTGTTTTTCAGGAACGATTAATGTAAGGGATTACAGTTAAATTGAGTAATTACATTACAGCTACTAATCCCATTCTGTTACTTTGACATAAGGGTCAGCTTGTTCGATGTCTTACTGGCAGATAGATTTAGAGACTGGTGTGGAGCTGGACGTGAGGGGAGGCAGTTACCAAAAAAGGAGAAATGCAGCTCCTGGTAACTTCAAATCTGTCTAATTTGCTTTGCTAATGTTAGCTACTGATTAGCCTACATTCAGTAATCAGCTGGTGTTGTTCAGAGTTGCAGTGTGTGAACCCCACGGCCTCACTGTGAAGGCTGAACTTCTGGAGTCACCGGGGCTAATGTTAAGGATGCGGAGATTGTAATGAATAAAATGCAATGATTACAGTTTTCAAGCAGTTTGCCCAACATTGGTAATGAGGGATTATTACCAGCACTTTGTCATTCAATTTCAGTTTACATCCAAAATAAAGTGGTTTACATAATGTATGTACATCATATGACTGCTGGTGTTTCTTGCCTCATCAGGCGTCTTTGTAATGATAAAGTGTTCCAATATCTCCGCAATTACTTTGATGAGTACAATGTTATCATAACCGATGGAAATAATAACCAAAACTTAGGATATAAGACCCAATTGTCCTTTAAACATGACTTTGCACTCACAAATATATTGGAAGTATTGCATTGGATAAAGTGAAAAGAAATGTATTAATTACTTAATTCGAGAAATGTTATATAGCCTATCAAAATTACTCCTACTTTTCCTGTGATTTTACTGGATACACTGATGGATTTTTGTACACAGCCCATGCCTTGGCACAAAGCTTTCATTAAATGTTCTTTATTGAATAGTCACACAATTATCTAGCCTTTCCAATGCAGGGCATCAGAAGGGAAATTGCCTGTAAAAGGGTAACAAAGAGCACATAATGATAAAAATAAAACACCATTTGGAGACAGGCTAAAACCAGAGTAAAAAAAGTGCTGACCAGAAAGAGGTTTGTGGGCACAGGACATATGTCGGAGGGGATAAGGAGGAGAGAATGGAGTTGAGAGGTGGGAGCCGAGTAGATAAAATGGTGCGTTGCATCGATTAGGCTTCACCTTTAGAACAAAGTGCAGTACAGGGGAAGTGGAAGTCTGTTCACTTTATTTGAGCAAAACAAAAACGGGTGCCTTTTTCAGCGTGCTGTAATAGAGTTTATATTGTGTAACAATATGTGCTGGTACACTTTAAACAACTGCCTGGCCGTTAAAATGAATTATGTGAAACTTTAAAAAAAAATGGAAGGAAAGGTCAACAGGAAAACACTCGCAGCGTACACAAAACAGATCATTAAAGCTGAAGTATAGTGAGCGTTTTGGCTGGATAGATACCATAAAAAACACAGACACAGCCCTGGTGTCTCCTCAAACGGACAAGGAAAGCAGCATCAACAACAGTTACATGTCTTTGTGAAATGTCTTGTCAAGTCCCATCTGCATCAACAAGTAGTATTGTCAAGGCATTATTTGAATGTGGTCTGGTTGCATGGGGCAATGGGTTAATAAAGCTATTACTTAAGGCTTTTCATGATATGATCTACTGAAAAATTAAAATAGTTACAGCTGAATATAATGTGATTTAATGCTTGTGTACTGTTTTGGTAACATTATTTCACTAATAGGACAAATGATTGTCTGTTGAACACTGCGGCTGTGTGGTGGCTAAACAACTGTTGCTTTATTAGTTGTTCGTGAATACATTGTTTTATAATGTGTGCCATAATTGTTTTTATTTGGGAGGTTTAAGAGGGAGGGAAGGTATTTGTTGTTTGCAAATTGAATGTACTTTGCACATTATTAAGTCTATGTGCAAGACTGGGAATGAAGGAGGAGAAGTGAGGAGGAGAGGATGAGATGAGGAGAGAAGAGGAGAGGATGAGGAGAGAAGAGGAGAGGATGAGGAGAGAAGAGGAGAGGATGAGATGAGGAGAGGAGAGGATGAAATGGAGAGGATGAAAATGGATAGGAAAGGAGAGAAGAGGAGAGGAGAGGATGAGATGAAGAGAGGAGATGATGGGATGAGGAGAGGAGAGGAGAGGAGAGGATGAGATGAAGAGAGGAGAGAATTAGATGAGGAGAAGAGAGGGTGAGATGAGATGAGGAGAGGAGAGGAGAGGATGAGATGAAGATGGAGAGGAGAGGAGAGCTTTTGGGATCATTTTAAGTGGTCATGGGCAAATTACAATGGAGCCCCACGCAGGCACACGCACACACACACACACATGAACACTGTGACAGACAGTTCCATCTGCGGTTTCTTTCAGCTCATTCCAACTTTGTAACAAGCAACCAGTCAGCTTGTCTTCTTCTGTGCCACAAATACAATTACACCCTCACCCCCCCCACAGACACACACACACACACACACACACACACACACACACACACACACACACACAAAAGATGTAAAAAGTGCATTGAACACAGTGGTGCATAGCCTACCAAGTCTCTCACACACACACATATAAGCACATTTTCAGATGAACACCCCGTTCACTTGCTATGGTAATCTCCATACTTTTTTTTTTTTTTTTTTACATGCCCCCATACAGGAAGGTTAAACATTTTTATTACAGTAAATGTAGTGCCTGAACTCATCACAAGGTCAGTGACTTTTCTCGTATCCAAGTGGACGTTTGGCTCGCTGACAAATCTGGACAAAAGGTCAGGAGGTTACCAACAAATTTAGGATTCACCTCAGGCGGCGTGGGTATCCACATCAAATTTCATGGAAATACAGTCATTATATTTTTAGCAACCTTGATACGTTGAATCAGTGTGTCGGTCAAGGGTTTAATTTCACCTTGAAGCAGTAGGATGCCGGGAGGAAGGTCAGGAGGTCACCACCATTATTAGGAATAATCCTTTCCAGGCATTTTTTTTTAAGATTATTTTCTGGGCATTTTTCTGCCTTTATTTGACAGTGGAGAGAGAGAGAGAGAGAGAGAAGGAGAGAGGAAATGTGGGGGAAGAGAAGAGGGGAATGACTTGCAGCAACCGGTCAGGCCAGCCAGGAATCAAACCGTGGTATGCGCCCTAACTCAGCTATCTGGTCCCCTCCTTTCAAGACTTAAAGTATATGTGAACCACATTTAATTGGAATTTGGTCAGTAGTTTTCAAGATATATATTTTTTGCTGGACCAAGTGTTGGATGGACAGACTGATAAACAGACTGTGCTGCCCAGGGGACTACAGATTAAAAAAAAAAAAAGATATTTCCATGTGTTTGCATTGGGTGCACGTACTCATCAGCAAACACAATCTATAATCCTGCTTTTGGTATTACAAAAAAAAGACATGAGGTATATCAGCAAATACAGCAGCAGTAGCAACACTCATAATTACAAAGGGAGTCTGATAAATCTGATGAAGCCTCTTGAGGAAATTACCATGTTTAGCACATGGTAATTACCAAGTGGCTGTTTTGATGGTTATGCAAATCAGTTTATTAAAACTGATGAACAAAACTGATTAAACAAGTAGACCAGAGTTTACACCTACCTTTAATCATCATTACCTTTTAATCATGCCCTTTGATGAGCCCTGAAACATCGCATAACAGAAACTCCATTTTGTCCTCATGTCCAACCCCCAGAGATGACGCAACTCCCTTCGGTGCCCAGAGTGGAGCTATTTTAGTGAGAAAACTGCGGCATCAAAAGAGTCATTTAAAATCTATAGAAAAAACACTTCACACACATAAACTTTTTTTGTTCACATTAAAACAAAAAGGCCTCGCTCAGTCGTGGTCCACCCACACAGGTGTTTTCATGTATTACACCTGATTAGACCTCTTCTCAGGACTCTGTGGGTGTGTACAGTGGTTTTAATTGGCACCTTTCTCGTTGTCTTTTGTTCTTTATCATTCTTATTTGATCGTGTAGTTTGGTCAAAGCGTATAGAAGCAAAGATGTGAAACTCTTGTGCTATTTTGACAATGGTAGCGCTGCCGCCATTTTGGACTGAAAACGGCAGTGAGTCGATAGCCATGGATGTATAAAGAGACGTCTGTAAACCATGCATGATAAATCAATGCATAATGAACATGCATCAGACCCACGGGACTGCGCCGCCCTTCATGTTCCTATGACACATCCGGTTATGCCAGCTTCCTGCTATCTGTATTCATCTGTAATAATGGATATATTGGCTGTAATTCATCAATTTAATTATCTTATAATACACCCATGGGCTGTATGCTGAAAGCCTGTACCGTGGTGGATGTATTTCACAGCGGTATATAACTAACTTTGCTAACATTGGATACCATAATCAGAATCAGAAATACTTTATTGATCCCAGAAGAAAAATGGGTAGACTGGGTACGCTATCAGTTATAACATGCTGAGTTGCTTGAATTCAACTTTGACCAAATGCTGTCAAAATGTTGTGCAATATACAGATCACACTTCAGTGCCAGTGTTCGGCTCTACAACAGATGGCCAGGTATACATATTTCCCCTGATCCAAGAGCTTCAAAATAAATTCTTTACAGCTGCTATGAACGGTAAAAGCTGTGATACCAGGAGGGAAGCAAATTAATACAGAATAAAACTAATTTAGAAAGTAAGGGCCATCAAAATCAACAGCAATCTGTTTAACACAGTTGTCTGTGAATACTTTACTAATACCAAATTAATTTTCATAAAAAAACTTTTGATGCACAATTTCTTATCAGAGTAGTGAAATAGGGGTTGCACATTATCTGATGGCGTGTTGATTATCAAAGTAACTGAGATTTTAAAGTCAAAGAAATACTTGAAACAAGTTAGTTTTGGAATCAAATCAATGAAATTAAAGTCTGAAGGTGCTTAATTCAAGATTGAGAGCATTTCTATTGCCTCTGCACGGCAGCTTACAGCGCTAACAGTGTTAACCGGGGGAACCGGAGGGTGGGCAAAGAACGTATATTTCCAAGAAGTGAAAGTCAATTGCATTGCAATGTCAGTGCCCAGCAGAAAAGCTACATTTCCGCCATTTTGGACTGAAAATAGTTTTTATACTCTTTTGGATGGGCGCTACGCTTCCATGATGACGCTGTCAGTCGGGACGCCGTTATCAGCTGTAACCGCCATATGAGAGTAGTGCAGAGTGACGGACGTGAGCTAGCAAGTGGGGCACGCTCGCATGCACTAAAGCACACGCGGCCGGCCCGGCTATGTCAACAAAGCAGATAGAAGCTCGGATTACAGCACACAGAGAGAGAGAGACTTCATACTCTGCTCATGTAGACATAACTCCTCTATATCTTTACATAGCAAATAGTCGTTTGATGCTATATTAATGCTCTGAATATCGTATAGAGCACCTTAAAAAAAAAAAAAACTATGCCTTTCCAGGCTATTCACAGTATTGTCATGTGACAGATGTATTTCCAGTGACTCATATACAAGTAAAGCACTGCTTGATGAATTTAACTAGACCTCGTTTTGCTTATTTAAACATGTGCTTCTTTTTGTATTTGAAAGGGATAGAGAGAGAGTGTGTGTGGGAGTGTGTCAGTAATTTTTGAGGATTAGAATCCAATTTGTCCTCGTCCGCGGGCTCAGGGGTTGATGGGAAGTCCCTGTTGCTGAGCTAAGAACAATGATTGCTCGAGAAGATGAAGTGACATGCTGTCTGAACCTCCCGCTGATGATGTCCTAAAAAACACCCTCTCTGTGTACCATAAACTCCACTTTCCAGGGATTTAGAGAGGGGGTAAAACAGATGATTTCCCCATGGCAATGCTTATGGTGAATGTTATCTGTTGTAGTATTAATGCTTGAAGGAACATTGTGTAACATTGCGGTGGATCAAGCAGAAATGAGGGTATTAATAACTATGTTTTCATCAGTGTATAATCACCTGAAACTAAGAATTGTTGTGTTTTCGTTGGCTTAGAATGAGCCGTTTATATCTACATAGGGAGTGGGCCCTCTTCACCGAGTCCGCCATGTTGCTCCTTTCACGTTTTCATGTTACATGAAGGCCACCGTAGTTCTCCAACACACTTGAGAAACTGCGGTAACGTGAGCCGCAGAGTGTAAAACTCCGTTGGTACAAACCACGTCATACTAGCTTGTCATGAAGGAGGTTAAATAACGCTCCAAACTTAGGCTAAATTTTGTCGAGGAAAAACTGTCATGGCCATTTTCAAAGGGGTCCCTTGACCTCTGATCTCCAGATATGTGAATGAAATGGGTTCTATGGGTACCCACGAGTCTCCCCTTTACAGACATGCCCACTTTATGATGATCACATGCAGTTTGGGGCAAGTCATAGTCAAGTCAGCACACTGACACAGTGACAGCTGTTCTTGCCTGTTGGGCTGCAGTTTGCCATGTTATGGTTTGAGAATATTGTTTTATATCTCCCTTTAAGGTACATTTAGAACAGATCCAAAAATATAAGATTAATTTGCGATTAAACGTGATTAACTATGGACAATATTTTAATGAATTGACAGCCCAAGGTTTATATGTGTGTCTGTGTCTTCATCTTCATCCCATCCCGCTCATCATTATCATCGACATCATGGCAGTTGTCATCATTGTCGGAGCAACTGCAATCATTATTACCGTCCTTATCGTCATCACAACCACTGGCGCAATCACCATCATCATCATCATCATCATCATATCTGCCTTTCTCGTTATAATAAACTCCATCATTATTCTAGTCAATACTGTGATCACCAGCAGCACCAGCAGCGCCGTCATCATCATTCATTATTATTATAAACGCAGTCATCATCATCCTCACTGGTCCTCCTTCCTTCTCTGTGCCATTTGTTTTGCCGCCGCCTCCTTCTCCACTTTTTCCCTCCTTCCTCCCACCCTGCTCCCATTCCCAGCTCACAAATCCCTTTATTAAATCGGATCCCTGGGCTCCTGAAAGCTGCAATACAACCAAGGAGCGACTAAACCCCCCGAAGGGTCGCATAAGCTCTGTCCATCCCCGTCCACTGCCTTCCTGATTGTTTGTAAGAGTGTGTGTGTGTGTGTGTGTGTGTGTGTGTGTGTGTGTGTATGTTAGCCGCACGCAATCCATCAGAATTTCCCATGGCACCTACATGCTACTTAGCCGGAGGGAAATGTTGTGTGCGTTTATGCTTGTGCGAGGAGAGGTTATAAGCAGGGGCCTATAACAGATTAAGGCTGCATGGTGCAATGCTTAGAGAAATGGGAGATAGACTAAGATGCCAAATGCCCAGAAGCCATGTGTGTGTGTGTGTGTGTGTGTGTGTGTGTGTGTGTGCAGGAGTGTATCCTGACACCAGTGTGTAAACATAATGGTTTTAAGGTGCTCCATTTCACATTTTTGCCCCCATTCCTCTTCTACCCATCCACCCGTACTCTCTTATGTATGCTTATTCCCTGTTTGTTTTTAACTCTCTATCTCTCTCTCTCTTTTTTTGTTATCCCTGGGCTCTTCTTTCTTCCCCTCCGCCTTCCTTTCCTTCCTTCCTTTGCTTTCTGTGTCTATTTCTTCCTTCACTTTCTTTTCATCTTTTATTTCCCCCCCCTTCAGCTCTGTGGCCCCAGGGTGGTAGTGGTGGTGGTTGGTGGTGAGCTGTGTTATTACTCTGTCTTAGACACTAGTACGTCCAGCGGCGCGCACACATCCATATGCTGTCCTGAGGCCCAAAGGCTGGTTGTCTTTGATTGAGACTAATGGTGAAATTACACAGTCTGCTGTTCTAAACAATAGTCTTCACTCACACTTATCTGGGTCGATGGTACGGAAATGGGAGGCCGGCTCGGGGTGTTGGAATCAGTGGTTGGGGGTGCCAACAGTTGCTGGAAGAGGATAGAGGGAGTGAAGGGGGGGGGTGGGATGCAGAAAATGTTCCCTCCAACTGTGGAGCATCTGAAAAACTCATACATACTTTTATATCTTCGCATTCACAATCAATTCATTGTTTTGAGGGTAAAGCCAACAACAATGTGTTAAAAATGCAGCTGCTTGACCAGATTGTGTTCTTACCTCTCCTTACCAGTCAGTTTTTGATTATCTTATAAAACCCCTGAAAACGTATGTCTATATCTAAATAAGCAACAGTCAAAGTTAAAGTTTGTAATCTTAGACATTATTTATACAGAATTTAAACTTCAGAAACTCAGCTCATCATGAGGACTCAGTGACGTCATCTCTGACGCATTAATCTGAAGGACGCAGTAAACAAATCTGTGTTGAAACCATAGAAATAGACAAAAGAAACCTCGCTGTCAAAAAGAATAATCCACTCTACAGTCACCATTTTCTTACCGTCTGAGCATCATCTTCTTGTGCAGACTCTTAGTCTCAATCATCGTGGGAAAGACTAAAAGCCCTTGCTGACAAGACCAATCCTCACAACACACTTTCACACAATCCTTGCAAGGCTACAAATACAATAATCTCTAATGTGAAATAACCAGAACTTTGGCAGAAAAAATAGGACCCCATCGCTCATAGTGAGAGGTTGGTTGAGAAAATAGTTTTTTTAGGGCCTTTAAAGCCCTTCACAGGCTAGCTCCTAGCTGTATTGTTGAATAGCTGTTGTTTTTTATCTTCCTGTTCGTACCAAAGGTTCCTTCCAAACATTCGTCCAATGCAAGAGATGGAGGACAAAAACCACAGTACTTGTTCATGTGCAAAAATCCTTTCCAAAGTTTGTTTGAAACTTATTTGTATGGAGCAAGAACAGTGACTAACTTTTAGCATAGAAAAAAAAAAATTGGCATTAAAAACAAAACTTGAACTGAAAAATGAAACATTGGCATTGAAACACTTGTACTGGAAAAAAAAAAAGTTGTATTGGCACTGACACAAGTATTGGCACTGGAAACAGTTGAAAAAAATTCTGATGTGTTTTTCGATGACAATCTGTGATTTTTCCTTCATGTCACTTTTTTTTTTTTTTTTTTTTTTAGCTTTTTTTTATTTATTTATTTGTCTTTCTTCGTCCTTTTTGGCCACTCCGGGCGCCGCTGCCATAACTGCAGGAACAGTCAAGCCAGTCCAGAGGCATCAGAGTACAAGTACAAGTTTCAATGCCATTATTTCCTTTTTCAAGTTTCTTTTCAATCAAATTTTTCTTTCAATGCCAAAATGTACGAACACTGTTCTGGCTCCACATATTTGAGGCTTCAACAGTCTCAGCTTGGAAAAAAAAGTAGTTTTTGTGCCTAAACTAAACTAAACTAAACAAAGCTAACAGATCAGAAAGCAGTCATATGTATGATTTCTGTACTGGTAAGTTGCTGACAAACAATGTGGTTCTGTCAATAGGGGCACCAGAACAGATGGGTTGTTATTGAGGCAATGACGAGCAACTCATTTTGTCATTTCGTTTGGATGACTTGGCTGTCATTCGATTAATATATGTAATCGTGATTAATCGCATGATTATCCATAGTTAATCGCGATTAATCGCAAATGAATAATACATTTTTTATCTGTTCAAAATGTACCTTAAAGGGAGATTTGTCAAGTATTTAATACTCTTATCAACATGGGAGTGGACAAATATGCTTGCTTTATGCAAATATATGTGTATATTTATAATTGGAAATCAATTATCAACACAAAACAATGTAAAATATTGTCCAGAAACCCTCACAGGTACTGCATTTAGCATAAAACATATGATCAAATCATAACATGGCAAACTGCAGCCCAACAGGCAACAACAGCTGTCAGTGTGCTGACTTGACTATGTCTTGCCCCAAACTGCATGTGATTATCATAAAGTGGGCATGGCTGTAAAGGGGAGACTCGTGGGTACCCATAGAATCATTTACATTCACATATCTTGAGGCCAGAGGTCAAGGGAGCTTTTTGAAAATGGCCATGCCAGTTTTTCCTTGCCAAAGTTTGGAGTGTTATTTAGCCTCCTTCATGACAAGCTTGTATTACATGGTTGGTACCAATGGATTCATTATATTTTTATATGATACCAGTATCTTCACTCTAGCTTTAAAACTGAGCCCACTCAAACCTAAAAATTGCAAGTTGCGTTAATGCGCTAAAGAAATTTGTGGCGTTAAATTAAATTTGCATTGATGCGTTATTATTGCGTTAACTTTAACAGCCCTAATTCAAATTCAAACAGCGTGACAGTATGTGTATTGTAGTATATGTCAAGCCAGTCTGGAGGCTTCAGAGCACAAGTAGTTTCAAGTATAAGTGTTTCAATGCCAATGATTCCTTTTTCAGTTCAAGTTTTGTTTTCAATGCCAATTTTGAAAACACCGTTGTTGGATTATTTCCCTCTTTTATGTCTTATTTTATCATCATTTATGATGTATTTTGTTTTGATTCCTGGTGTGTTTTACACTTGATTCACCCACGTTATTATTATCCTATTATGTTATAGACAGACAGAGGAGATGACGAAGTTCAAACTAGTGAAAGAGAAAGACGGTCATTGGGGCTTTTGAAGCGAGCTAAGCGCCCCCGTACACCTGTGTGTGTGTGTGAGTTACAGTGCAGCAGTAGGGGATGCGATACATCCCACAGATGCACTCAAACATTTTTAGTTTCCTGCAAAGACCCAATTTCTCTCTCTCTGTCTAGTTCCTTGTTTTGCTGTCATGATTTCACCGTGTTCACTGTGTGTTTACTTACAGGCGGACACACACACACACACACACACACACACACACACACACACACACACACACACACACACACATATAGAGGCATGGCGTTTCGTGTGTTTACTGCCCTTTTCTCCGAGGAAGAAGTGCATACAGGGAGGTGTGTGTGTGTGTGTGTGTGTGTGTGTGCATGTGTGTGCAGTGGGTG
Source organism: Adelosebastes latens (assembly GCA_916700685.1). Classification (NCBI taxonomy): domain Eukaryota; kingdom Metazoa; phylum Chordata; class Actinopteri; order Perciformes; family Sebastidae; genus Adelosebastes; species Adelosebastes latens. Next base: position 34,196 of record CAKAKR010034619.1, on the reverse strand, counting down.
GGCGATAGCGACAGACAGATGAAAAAGGGAGGGGACAGAGAGGGAGAGAGAGAGAGAGAAGTGTCAGGGGAAAGAAAGCCTCATGGAGTGTGAAGAAGGCGAGAACAATGATGTGGTTTGTGGCTATGTTTATCTACTGTACAGAGTGTGTGTTGGGAGGCTGTTTTATTTTTTTTTTGTTCCCAAGTAGAATTGGCAGAGATGTTGTTCTGCCCATTTCCCTGACAGTCTGCTTTCTTATTATATCTTTCATCGTCTCTTTTTTCTCCCGTTTGACTGCTTGTCTGACCTTTTGAACTTGTTGAAGTTTGAATGATAGCAACAATAAAATGAACAGTAAATGATTCTCATTGGATCTATCTCCTGAGACCTGAGCTTTTGTTTGGTATGCATTTTTAACTTATTAAAGACATATTATTCATTATCTATTTGGGATTAGTAGGACCTGATAAGTATATGAATAAGCATTGTCTTTGAACAGGAAGTCGTTTTTGAAAATAATTTAGGGATGCACCTATCTGACTTTTTCAGTCCCGATACCGATAGCAATGTGTAAGGCGACATCAGGCTTAACTTAATCACAGCTTTATTAACTTTGTAAAACAAAATGTGACAAATAAATATATATATATATATATATATATATATAAATATATATATATATAAGAATATATATATATACTATTCTTAATTGTTATTTATTATTAAATAATAAATCGTACACCAGCAACTTGGTAAAACATCTTCAAAATGAAAAGGGATTACAATTCAAGTGTAAACCTTTTTATGGTCAAAACTTCAACAGGAATTAAAATTCCAGTATATAATGTGTATAGTATATAAACATAGAACTGAATTGAATAGATCGGCCCCGTTGTCACCGATACCCGATACAGCTATTTGAGTCAGTATCGGCCCGATATCCGAACCAGTATTGGTATCGGTGCATTCCTAAAGAAAAAGCTTGTCTTCATATGGGGACAAGGGGGTTTATTTTACTGTATACCACAAATCAGTGTGTCACTGCTGCAAAACACTTGTGTTCAGTTTGCAAGCATAGTAACATTAGCCTACTTGTCAACGTCAACCAATGTGTAAAAAAGTATTACTGTTCATGGTTACTGTTCAAGTATAGCATACAACTGTTCATTTCAATGCTTGAATATGACAAAACAAAATTAAAAACACTTCTGAAAAACTTGTGAATTATTTATTTTGTTATCTCTGTATGAATTTTACTTGCTCCATAATCCAAACTAAGAATATCCTTTTTGTATGTAGGAACAGTCTTTCACACCTATTGGCTTGTGTGAAATGCTAATAAAGTACGATAATTAAGTCCCAATGTCCTCAAATGAGTACTTCCTAATTAGCAGCGTCGTATCTTGTTACTATCACTAAAATTGATCAAATCTGTATGCCATATCAAACTACAAACGTTATTAAGCATAAATAAATAAGTTCCAACCATAACGTTTTATGAGGTTTTGCACCTTATCTACTTTTGTCTCGGGTTCAGCTGTAGAATGACTCGGTTGAGATGCCAGACAAAGGTAAGCAATACTTATATAACCATCTTAGAGGGTTTAGATATTAAAGCAGTTCTTCCAGTTTTATTGTTGTTGGTTACCTGGGTACAAGGTGATTTTTCATTGCAATGGCTTTAGAAAAGCAGCTTTTTCAGGCTTTATGTGCACTAAGAGGAAGAATATTTTTCAAGGCTGTATTGATAAATAATTTACATGGATCCCTATTGACTCAAAAATGGACTTAGAGGAAAAACACATTTCTTTAACAAAGTTTTAAAAGTTTTCTTAAACTACCCTTTCTACAGAGAGCCATTGAAAAGGGGTATGGTACAAAGCTAAATTATCATATTTTGAAATATGTGTTCCATGCCAGAAAATGTCTTCTAGGTGAAATCACATCACATGAAAACTGTTTGTGTTGTGTGTCACAAAATCCTGCAACTGTCATCTATGTAATGGTTCACAGTTTACCCCACAACATGTTTGAGAGGGTGTTGTAGTTGTCAGTGAAAGGAAGTGTCAGTAAACTGCACATGGGACATTCAAGGTTGTTTAAGTTAACCCTCTGAGACCCGCAGGATCACGGGCATGTTCTGAACCCTTATACATTTTCACAACTTATTTTAATTAATTAATCAATTAACACACAGTGCTGAGTTGCATCTCAATTTAATCTACAGTTTCCCAGATGTACACCACTTCTATGTGACATATATTAAGTAAGGTAATAGGTCAGGTTTTTTGAGTCGATTCGAAGTGATGGCGAGCCAACAGATGAGAAAGATGTAAACATCATAAACTGTACCCCAAATCCCAGACTCTGACTTTACCCTTTTTTGACTTGACTTGGAAAGACACTTGCCTTCTTTGTGTTTCCTCAAACATTCCTTGTGCCGGTGAAAGGAATGAGTGTTAACCATCACACTGGTTTAAGTGAAAGGACTGAATATTCATATTGTTGATGTGCTGTATTGTGATGCCTTGGTTACAGTACTGTAATTATTGCTGGAACAGTTAAGAGTGAACTCACGTTTTTCATTACCCTCTCTCGGTTTCCTCCCGGGGTCACACTTCTCCTGTTTTTCTCCCAATTTTCACACCTTTTTTCCTTTTCATAATCTCAACCTGTTTCTGGCACTGTAGCGTCTATAAATACAACAAGTGTTGTTTCCCTGCTGAAGAGAGATGCTCGCAACCATAGATATATACGTATATACTGTACGTATATATTTTGAGCTACGCAGGGCCCAAGTCGGGCTTTGCTTGACGCAGTGAAAGGTGACGTGGTGTGGCACAAGCCATTAGAAATAATGAGTTTTAGAGTGCAGTGGTGCCATTGTTGCGTTGTGTCTGAAAGGACCTTCAGTGAGTGAGAGAAGGAGAGTGAAATGGAGAGAAAGAAATACTCCAACTAGGGCCAAAAAATTAATGAATGAAAACTGATAATATTAGTTGATGCCAGAGATTCACACAAGTTCATGCCAGAGGGGCAAATTATCCAGTTTTCTTTCCTGAGAATTAAAAGTGAAATTAAAAGTAGGCCTATTTAACATAAAAATGCTGTTGCAGTCTTCTTATTATTTTGTTATTTTCATTCTTTAAAAGTCACCAGAATGCAGGAAACAAAGTCGCTGAAACTCAAACTTTTCTTTGCTTTTTCTCTTGCTTTGGTTTTGAAATCCTCTCAAGGTTGGCAAATTTGGTTTTGTAAGGTTGATAGAAGTTGTGTAGTGATAATATTGAAGCGGGTTCTTGGTTTAATATTGTTACTCATCTACATAATGTTGGATCCAAATATTGAGAATAGAGATTCTGAATTGCTGATAGTAGGGTGCCCCCAGTCAGAAAACAAAATTGTTGATAAAAGTGCAGTGGTTCAAAACTGATATTTCTTTATGGAATTGAACTGTATGGGTTTTCATTTTATTTTGTTTATTCTGATTAAAATACAAGGTACCTGTTTATGGCTCTTTGTCTTCTGTGGTCATTTGATATTGCAGATATCCTTTTATCCCTCCCTTTGAGTCTGGTTTCCTCTGATTCTGGTCCAGCGTAATTGTCATCTCTGCTAACTAATTATTAATTTACTGCATGTTGTCCACTACCAATAGTGTTAGGAGCCATCAGTATTTGACGCCCTGGAAGTGAGATCATGCTGAGATAGCAGATATCAGTCAGTGTAAATAGGGTGAATCTACTGTATATCTAGCGTTGTTATGTGTTGCTGGCTGGAGCGGTGATTTAGGCCTGTATATGATGGCTGTATCATTACATGAAATCCTGCTTTAGTGCAGCTTTAACGTAGAGAGAATCTAGCCAGATCTTTATTCCCTGTGTCCAGAGCTGACAGGGCTTCACTATTGTCACAATTGAATTTAGAATATATTAAAGTGCCTCCGGTGTCTCGAACTGCACTATCCTGAACAGAGATGCTGCGCATCTCCCTGGGTAGATTGGATGGTGGACTCTATGTGTGTGTGTGTGGGTGGGTGTGCACCTCATTACATCTTTGTTGAAAGTGTATGTGCCAGTGTGTGTGTG
>CAKAKR010034619.1:18354-30106 GCA_916700685.1 Adelosebastes latens | reverse complement strand
CCCCCCCCCCCCCCCCCCTGTCTGCGCTCCCAGAGCTTAAAGTGCCTGTAAGCCATCCTCAGTCTCAGTGGAATTGTAATGGGCTGTCAGTGGCTCAGTATCCCATGAGGTTTTGCTATTCATAATGTGTGTGTCTTATTGTTTTTCTTTCTGTGTGTGAGTGTGACAGAGAAAGAGAAAGCCAGGGAGGGACAGGGTGTAATGGTTTTCTGTAGTAAAGTACATTGGCCACTGTGCAGAGTGATCCTAATTGACAGTGATGGCCATTTCCTGTGGGACTCGAGCGAGGGACTCGGTGTATATGTGTGTGTGTGAAGTATGTGTGCTGATTTGTATGTGTTTGCACTTTGCACTGCATCTATCATTCAAAGTTATGACAGTGCACAATGTTGGGTGTATCCTTAATTTCAGAAACCGTATTTACAGACTGTACTTTAGGCACTTTATACACATTAAGGACTAATGAAAACTAAAACAGCGGACTCTATAGTTTTTATACATTGTATTTACTAACATTATGCTTTTCCTTGCTCGGTCTTTTTTGTTCTTAATTGCTCGTATTCCCTCTTTACAGAGATTTTGGTAGAACTGAAACTATCTACAGCAGCCTCATAACCAATAAACTAAATAAATAACAAACACTTTTTTTTGCAAAGGTTTTACTCAAGTCAATATCACTAATCTTTGTGACTTCATGGGGGTCAAAGGTCACAACCTAGAATGTTAACTCATCATCATGAGAGCATCATAACTAACATTACTATTGTTTACAATAGCAATAACAAACTCGTTTCAGCCTCGGTTTTTATACCTATTTCAGGACAGTGGAACACAACCAACTTTAATGTGCACATATGACCATAGCAACAAGTAATGAGGGGTTATAATAAAGCATGATAGCTTATTATGCTCCAAAGAAGCTTGAGTAACATGTAGCAGTTGGTTCATGATTAAAGGGTAACTTCTGTATTTGTCAACCCGGACCCTATTTTTCCATGTTTTTGTGCCTAACTGACTAATGGGGACAACAATTTGTCCTGTATTGAGGGATAACGCTGTAACTGACAGCTGCTCATGGGCTGCAATATGGTGCTATTGGGGCAAGCTGGCACGGTCATTTACTTCCACTAAAAGTTTATAACAATCAGAGCCTGTCATGGCAAAAACAAGCACTTTTAGTGGACGTAACGCTGCCCTTGCAGCTTGTGTTGCGGCTGCCGGTTACAGCGTTATCCCTCAATTCTGGACCAATTACATAAATTGTTGTGCCCATTAGTTACTTACATGTAGACACAGAAACATGGGAAAATAGGGTCCAGGTTGAAAAATACCGAAGTTACCCTTTAAGTCTTAGTAAGACAGTACCATTGTTCTGGTGGGGCTGCTGTTGTTCACCAACCCGGTCTCACAGGAAGGCGTATAAATAGAAGGACATTACACAGACATTCCGTGTGTCATGAGTACGCATTTTAGCCTTTTCCTGTGTCACTTGTACACCACGCAAACGTCCGCAGTTCGATTTAGGCAAGAAAACCACTTAGTTAGGTTCAGGCAAGAACATCACTTACTTAGGGTAAGGGAAAACGTCATGTTTGGGCTTAAAATAAGTAAGTAAACTAAGTAAAACATGTACGGAAACAACTAACAAGTCACAAACGTCACTAACGTAACTTACAAAACAAAACACCGGTCAACAACGGTCTCGAATACGGGTCTCCTGGTTAAAAGTCTGGTGTTTGTTGGGCTCATCCATCTACCCACCCACCATAAGTGGTCTTTCTCCCTTTTTATTCTGCGTCACTAACTCTTACCGCAGCATTTATACGCGGATGCGTTTACATTGCAGTCAGTAAAGGATACGTGACGTACAAATGTCACATGTATATCAAGAAAGGCGTACTTATTGCACGCTAAACACCTTTATTTATTATTGTGGCATTTATACGCCTTTTCATGTGAACAGGCTGAGTTCACATAGATCCACTTTAGGAGAGAAAAAGAAAAGTAACAGAGAGAAAGAGTCGTGGTTAGAGAGAGATGAGTGAGAGTAGATTACAAGCCACAGGAGGTGAAACGCTGTTCACACCCGTTCTTTCTTTCTTCATTAACTTGGCGGAGGTGAAATCAATGCTTGTGTTTGTTGTCACCTGTGTAGCACGCAGTCCGCCTTTAGAGTTAATCTGAAGAGCGTAGGTTACTTGTACTTATCCAAGGACAAAATGGAAAAAAAGGGTGTCTTGATGGCTCAATAAGGAGCTTCTCAAAAACGTTTGAATCTTGGCCCTGGAGCCGGTTTCATGAAGGCATCACGCTCAGAATACCGTGCACAACTTGACCCACAAAATGCAAAAAAAAGAAATACATGAATACATCTGCATGGGCTAGAGCTTTCAGATCTGAGCGAGGAAAACCCACTGGAGGACTAAATAATTTTGTTTTAAGGAAATCCTCATAAAAATTGTTGATCTGTCCTAAACTGGCCCTGTATTATGCGTCCATCAGCCGATTTACATCTGCCAATGTACGTTACCATCCTCTTCCTCACTCTCCTCTTCCTCCTCTCTGTCATATAAGGGTGTCATCGCCCAGATAGAAATGATGTGCAACACAGCCGTCACAGTGATCACTGCTAAGCCCTTTGATGGAGAGAAGTGTGAGCTACTAGACTTTTTTTTTTTTTTTTGCTGATGTCAACCTATATTTCTTTTTATCATTATTTGTCAGCGTGGCCTTGAATCTAGTAAACAAGATACGTGTTTGCACATTTACTTTGCGCCGTATAGCTTAAATGCCATTTTTATTGATTATCTCTTTCCATATATTCTCCTTTTCTGCTCCGTCTGTAGCTGGTTATTTGTCTCGGTTGACAGAGAATTTCTGGTTGCTGATAGAGGTCTGATAGAAGAACGTTAAGTCGCTGACAGAGTGAAAACACCTGCATGAATTGTAGATGCTCCTCCTATTGCAGAAGCTAATAAGAACTGTCACCAAGTGATTTGAGGCTCGTTCTCAATTTGTGCTTAAGGGCTTAATGTCTGTGCTTAATGTCGGCCTCAAAACAGCCACATCAGTCAGAGCACACACTTTTTTTTTGTTTATACCTACTAACACCAAGTAATGTGTGTCATATAAAATTCAGTAAGGGAGAAGCTTGAAGACTTAACATCAGGCTGAGTTTTTATGATGTACTGTACTTAATGTGATGACTCTAAGCAGATTAAATGCGTCTATTGTATTGCTTGTGTCATTTATGTCATATTTTATGTATTTTTTTAATATGCAACATGTTGTTCAGACAGCTAAACCAAGTCACTTTAAAATGAAATCATCAACTTTTTTCAGCATCATGGACAGCGGCATTTATAGTCTCGTGACAGCCAGGCACATGCAGGAAGCTTTAAAGAGGAACACCTAAATTAAGAATTCCAATGTGTTAATTCCTAGGAAAGTTCAATCTAAATACCCAGGAGACCGGCGTTCGTATCCCGTGTGAAGCCAGAAGTCAAAGTTGATTTATTTATTTATTTCTTAAGAACTTCCGTACTTAAGTTACAGCACTTTTAGAGGTATTTTAACCCAAACCACAATCTTTTTCTAAACCCAATTTAGTAGTTTTGTTGCCTAAGCCTAACCAGGTTGATTTGTTCCTAAACCCGTTGAAAGTCGTGCTGATCGTCACAAAAAAAAAGAGAAATTTGTGTCTATGTACATGAATCAAATAGATTAAATGTTGTGACTATTTCACAAACTGCCATGAGATTGTTGGATAGACTGCAGCATGTGTGTGAGTGTGAACAGAAAAAGCAAAAAAAAAAAATATTGAAGTTATTGCCAGTAAATCATGTTCTGTTTTTGTTCTGTTGAACTGAACATTATACAGTACACTTTGACTGGATCTTGAACACTCCATGGCCGCGGCACATTGAAAGTTTAAGAAAAAACTCTAGCCACCTCTATTCAATAATACCCAGTCCTTTATATATCATTTAGAGCTGTAAAAGTTGTTAATAATTTTACAAGTCCATTATCTTTTATTATCCTGCATTATATGTGCCAATACATTTGTCATGTCAATTTTATATTCCCGGCAAATTAAAAAGATCTTGTTGAACTATTTATGAACCACAAAATAAGCCCTGCCATCACAACAGATAAATCTTCCTATCTGCTGTACAGTGTTCTGTACTTAAAGCACAAGGACAAACCCACACATCAAACAAAGACCACTGCTGCACTTAAAGGTGATCTATACGACATTCAGAGCAGTAATGTAGCAGCAAATAACGATTTGCTATGTAAAGATATAGTGTAGTAATGTCTACCTGAGCAGAGAATAAAGTCACACTCTCTCTGTGTATGTTGTAAACTTAGCTTATCTGTTCTTGGTTTTGGTAGCTTGGCCAGCTGCACTGAGAGTCCCTCCCTTTGAAACTGATGGTCCTCCCCATTTCTTCCCATCCCTCCCTTCTTGTTCATGTCCCCATAGGGCTGCACAATTTATTGAATATTATTTGCGATCACGATTTTGGCTTTCCGCAATTAAATGAACATGAGCAACTGCAATGTTGACGTCCCATTTTGGCTTCATCTTTGGGGAGCTGTCATGCCCATAGACTGTATATAAGAAGTGCATGTAGTCACTGTGACGTCCGTTGCCATATAGGTTTTTGGTCGTCGTCATCTTGGTTTTTGGAACCAGAAGTTAAGTTACACAAGAGGGTGGAGCTAAGTACAACGAAAGCTGAATAAGACATCTTTAGATGACCAAAATGTTATAATTAACTTTGATGAACTGAAAACACACTGTGAAAGGGTTAAAGTTGTAAGAGGAAAACACAGACAAACCCCAAGCCCAAAAGTTTTGGTACAATTTTATTTTGCTTCTAGGAGATGCACTGTGAATAAGGACCAGTCTCATTTTGATGGGAAAATTTGTACATTAGCAGAAATGTAGCTCAACACGGAAGAGAAAGCAGCGCCCTATTTATATAAATGTGGAAGTGCAATGCTCGCTGCCATTTTGGCTCTGCCACCTCCATGTTTGCTTGTGACGTTAGAGCCGTGTGCAGGCTATCCCGGCCCAGACTCCTGATGACTGAATTTTACTTATAGCTCCTTTAAAGTGTGCATGACGCATACATTAACTGTATCAGATAGTATCATCGTCCCTGCACAGGTAGCCTAGTACTGTTAAATGTATTTGTTTTTAGGTCTAAGGGATTTTATTACCACTAAGCCTTATGACTATACAGAACTAGCTGCTAACAGGGCCGAACATAAACTCAATACCTTGATTGCCAACAACAAGAAAGGATGCAGACCTTACCTGAACTCTGGTGAGCTTTACTCACTCCAAGGCACTGGTCCCTCGACATCGTCTCTTGCACTTGCAGCGCGTTTGGGCCAGTTCGCTCCGATCCTCCTGCTGTGTCTGCAACTGTGCACTGAGATCTTTAAGGTTAGCATATATGTTAACAAGACACATACACAAACTGAACCAAAATACTTAATGGATGAGGGTTATCGTTCAAGCAGTGTCCCAGTATGTATCATTGATAGTGCTGTTGAACTGTATATATGACAAAGTATGACTACTTTTTCCATCCCTAGATATAAGTCCCTGTGCCCAGCCCGCATGGACTTATATCTAGGGATGGAAAAAGTACTGAAATATTATACTCAATACAAGTACTGTTACTTTAAAATACCTGTACATTTGATTCAAGTGAAAGCACTTGTGTAAGAAAGAAAATAAACTTCAAAATGAATTGCATTAAATGTCAAATTTATAGTCTAGTGGAACTGGGCCCTTATGTCCAAAGCAACAATATATTCCATCTCTTTAGAGGGTACTTTGCAGCCTGTGCATACAACTGATTATCAATTCTAAATATACAGCCACCTTCCTCTGTGCAGCCTCACTATAGAATTAACCAGAAAAAAGACAAAACTCAGACAATTAAACAAAAATGGCTGACAAATAAAAAGTCTGTGGACACCGCGGCGGGTGCAACAAGCATTATTAAACCACATAAATTGAGTAGCCTGACACTTCTTATAGCATCAACGGTAGAATAAAGCATCACCTAGGCAGACAACACAGAGACGTATAAACAATATAAACTCCATAGTGGCGAGACTTCACAGTTTTCTCACACGGCGTAGCACCGTGGTTGTCATCTGGAGAGTTAGTTGTTGTACTCAACTGTCTGAACGTCATTCTGTGAGTTTTGTGCACTTCTCTGCTAGTTCATTTTCAATGTATAATATAACCAGTCCACTTTGCCTCTCTGTCCCACAGTGCTCCTCAAACACAGCACTCTGCAGTCAAATTACAATACTTGTAATTAGAAGTACTTAGGTAACAGTAGAAATTACAAATTTTAGGGCTGTCAAAGTTAACATGATAATAACGCCTTAACACAAATTTCTATAACGCCACTAATTTCTTTAATTCATTAATGCAACTTAGGTTGTAGAGGGCTAAAGCTAGACTGAAGATACTGGCATCATATGAAACTACAAAACCTGAGGAATCCATTGGTACCAATCATGTCATACTAGCTTGTGGCAAAGGAGGCTAGATAACGCTCTAAACTTACGCTAAATTGGGTGAGGAAAAACTGGCATGGCCATTTCCAAAGGGGTTCCTTGACCTCTGACCTCAAGATATGTGAATGAAAATGGGTTTTATGGGTACCCATGAGTCTCCCCTTTACAGACATGCCCAATTTATGATAATCACATGCAGTTTAGGGCAAGTTATAGTCAAGTCAGCACACTGACACACTGACAGCTGTTGTTGCCTGCTCGGCTTGAGTTTGCCATGTTATGATTTGAGCATATTTTTTATGCCAAATTCAGTACCTATGAGAGTTTCTGGACAATATTTGTCATCGTTTTGTGTTGTTAATTGATTTCCAGTAATAAATATATACATACAGTTGCATAAAGCAAGCATATTTATCCACTCTTACGTTGATAAGAGTATTAAAAACTTGACAAATCTCACTTAAAGGTACATTTTGAACAGATACAAATGCATGATTCATTTGCGATTAATCGTGATTAACTATGGACAATCATGCGATTAATTCCGATTAAATCTTTTAATTGATTGACAGTCCTACTCATTTTAAAAAATACTCAAAAAAGTACAAGTAGACAAAAAAAACTACTACTTTTACAGTAACAAGAGAAAGTGTAATGTGTTACTTCCACCCCTGCTTATAAGACATCCAAAGACATGCAGTAGTGAAACATTTCATCAGACATGAACATGACTTGCAGACAAAGAACTTTTGTCCCGGGCTCTACAAAGAACAGGAGGACATCGTGTAGTCCTTAAATCATCATATAATGAGCAATAAAAATGAGACTTGGACTTCATCCTCTAAATTGGCAGGACATGAAAGAAAAGCAACACGTTGTAACCCAGAGCAAAATGAATGTTATTGGTTGACACTGACAGATTATTGATGAGGCCTGCAGCTTTCATTTATCCTTGATTATAACTGCACAAAACTAATTAAAGCATAGACTTACTTTAAGCTATAACTTATAGCAGTTTTGATAAGCTAACCTGCACCAATTTGACTGCAGTTTATATAAATAACATGCATTTTCTGAACAAGCAAGCTGGGTTTCATTCTTTGAGTAAATTACTGGCTTCGTATTTAAGTGTATTTTGTTGTTGCAATCATACATATGGATGAACAAGTTAGAAATAGCGCCTGTGTGCACCAGCTGTGTTGGTGCACTTTGCTTTGTGTGTCTGACTGTGTTGGAGGGCGCCAGCTGTGCCAGTGGTTATAGTTTGCACTTGAGCTTTGTTGGGTAAAACTAAACCCTGTTGTCCTTACATGTACTTGAATGTACACACACTCATATGCACTCACACAAACAAGACCCACTCATACACACTGAACAACTGGGCTCCTCTGTAATGACAGACACTCCTCGCCCACAGCGGATTGTCGGTCTGACGACTTGCCATTTCACATCACTCTACGCAGATGAGTGAGACACAAACATGATATCGCTCCAAACCATACAGATGGAGAGGCAGACAGACCCACTGACATGGATGTAGATGATGTTTATGATATAAAAAAAAAAAAAGCCTCGTGATTTGAGTGATGCTGATGCTATGACACAGCATATCTATTCTAGCCAGACACTGTGGGAACGGAGATCCCTTGAGCCTTGGTGAGGTTGTCAAAGCTGGAGGCAGGAGTTGGATCATAGCACGCTGGTGATGGGAGTCAGCATCAGTTAAAAAAAGGATACTACATTGTGAGGGGGCTTTACCACGTCAGTACCAGAACATTCTTCCTGGGTGGCTTAAGGCTAATAAATAAGCCCTCTTTTTCCGCTGCTGGTTAGCCTAGGGTTAAGTGGGTTAAATTCTAAAATAGTCTTAACTCTGCAAGGTGGCTAATCTAGGATCACAGCAGGGCGAGCTAAGCTGAAGTGGACTTGAGTCTCGGTTATCCACTTTGAGATGCGCCAGGTTGACACAATAGTCGAACGCTTTAATCTCCGTCAGCAGTGGACTAGACATTTGTCAGAATGCAGTACAATAAAAAGGCTTTTTAGATGCGTCTTACATTCCTGCGATGAACAATGAAACCATACACTAAGCCATTAGTTCACACGGATCCATCTTAAATCAATACTGACTAATGAGTGTAAACAAAGAATCAACTTCTTCAGGCAGTGAAAGCGGATACTTCATTGCCATATTGGATTTTAGCCTCAGCCCTGCATATATTCTGTATACTGTAGGGAGAAGTTGCTTGTTGTCCGATATGCTTATGATACTATAGTGGGTTCATTATAGCCTTGATCTTTCTGATGATACTTTGAAACATGGTTAACCCCTTCCGACCTGAATGTTTTTCACATTTTTTGTTTCCAATTGTATCTTCATCCCACGTAGAAATGAGACTAAATCAACATTTTTATGCAAACTTATGCTTCTACCCGGTCTCACGGGAAGGTGTATAAACACCACAACATTACACAGACATTCCACTTGTCAGTAGTACGCATTTTAGCCTTTTTGTGTGTCATTTGTTTGCCACGCAAACGTCTGCAGTTAGATTTAGGCAAGAAAACCACTTAGTTAGGGTAAGGGAAAATGTCATGGTTGGGCTTAAAATAAGTAAGTAAACAGAGTAAAACACATACGGAAACAACGTAACACAACTAAAGAAAACACATCACAAAGTCATTAAAAAACATGTGAAAAATGTTCACGTCTTTCTGTAATGAAAGAGGCTGTATATATTCCTCCTCTGCTCCCTTGTCCTACGTAGTGGTAGGGACAGGCTGGCACTGGTCAAAGTGGAGGACAGTTTTATAAGAGTAGAGCAGCTGCTTACAGGAAAAGCTCAGTACGTAACTTAGTGTGTGTGGTTGAGAGAGAGAGAGAAAGAGAGAAACGACAATCGGAGCGAAGCAGAAATTAGCAGTTAAGTTGTCAAGTGGTAGTAAATGCACTGTAGTGTTTAATATATTTTTGTCCCTCTCATCTTCCATTGCCGATTTGTTTTTGGGAACAATACAGCACCTGCCGCCTGAGCAAATAGAATGCAGTAATCAGTAACCGGGTTATTTATCATGTATACGGGGAATATGAAGAACCTGATTTCTCTGTTTTCATAAACACCATATCCCAAATATGATCATAACCGGGATAAGCCTCATAAACAGGTTATTCATGACCATGCAAACGCACTTGTTCAGTTCAAAAACAACTGTGTATGTGTGTGTGTGTGTGGTTTGACCAGATTTGATTGACAGTGGCCGGGCAACATTAGCATACATAAGCAACAACCCAAATACAGTGTCGTCACATATGAAGTGTGGCAGAAATGTTCATGCAGGACCCCGTCTCTCACAGTAAGAAACAAATTCAGAAAATACTTTTTTCAGGGCCATAAAAAGGTGAAAATGTTTCTTACTCCACTTTTTGCTTTGTCTGTCTGCCATGCTGGCCTGTGTCAATATCTAACATTTATTGGTTAAACAGAGTCGACTTAGCTCCTTGGCCAATGTCAGATTTTAAAGGCATATTTTTATTGGTTGAAACCAATAAATATTTCATGCTCATTTTAATGGATGTTACGTCTGAGTGAGGTTAAACAGTTTATTGGTTCTCGAAAACAAGGTTTTGTGCTGTTTGTTTTACAATGAATATTATTTCAAGTATACGACATTATGTTTATAATAATCTGCACTTCAAACACATTATAAAGTCATTACAAGCACAGATAAACTTTGTATAATATAATCAGACAAACATATCTTGCTTCAATTAAAATAAATTATCTTGTGCTGATGATTAATGAGGACCAATTTAAGTAGAGTGTTCTCAAGTATTTTGGTGGGTTTGTTTGTCTGTAGAGCGCAGGTTTGTGTGTGGCCGGGGTGAGATGTTTTCTCATGCCGCGAGTTATCCAGTGAAATGTGGGATGGCACTCAGTGACCCCGATGACCTTGTACACCTTTGCTTCCCGGGTGATGTGCTCCCGTCGGACAGATACGGTCAACACAGGGCCCTGCAGCTTCAGAGTGGGAGGTGATTAGGATGACCTACAAACACTGGATGCTGTTGCCGGAACGAGCGCAGCAAACGCACACTCCAGGAACATCAGAGTGCTGATTAGCGTCAGTGTTGGGAGTAATGAGAACAGCGCTTTGTAAAAATTAAATAATTAAAAATCTAATTAGTGACATGAATACGTTGCTTAGGGAGGATTACATTCTTATATACCTTTGCCCTGGACAGAGAGACAGAAAAAGAGATGGGATAATCCAATAGTGTGACTGCATAACTCATCAGTCAGATGCTACAGTATGGGTGTAACAGATATATCATATAAGTGCTCTAAATGTAGAATGGTCAGAGTATTTACTTAAAGCTGCTCTTGGCAAGATTTTAGGGCAGCTACAGAGATATACACATCTCACTCCCACTCATTGAGACACTGCTGTGTGACCTTGTTTGTGCAGATAGAGTGCCGGGGTCTGGTACAGCAGTGGAGGCTGGTCCATAGAGGCAGAAGAGGTTGCTCCTCCTCTATTTTTTAGAGGCAAGAGGGAGATCAAAATATGAAAAAAATAGTAATTGGTTGAAATAAATCTTCACCGAATCTTATTATCATTCATAAAATATTTCTTCTTTTTTCTTTGGAAAAAATCCATTATTCAAATCCGGATTAAAATGCTTCAACAGCAACACCTGCAGGGCAGAGGGGAAAGGGCAGCCTGTGTGTGTGAAGTGGTTGTGGGCATCGTGGGGGGTAGAGGAGGACAGCAGGTCCCCGTCCTCCCCTGAGGTGGGACATCTTCTATCATTTCAATGTATTTCATTTTTTTCATGCTTATCTGTGATTGGCCAAAACACGTTAAATGATGCTCCAAGGAAGGTTAACCCTTGGCTTGTTACCAATCAACAACCAGCAGGAGACAAGATTGACAGCGGGTTGGTCCAATGATGATGTCCAAATGTAATTTTCAGTCTCTACCGCTGTATTGTACGTGATGAACTGGCAGTAAAGTATCAGACAGCTGCATATTATGAAATAAATTATAACATGCAAATTGTGAACTACTTTTAAACACATAATAAAACAAATTATTTTTATTTAGACCTTTTTATTGAGCGCGTCGGACCGCGGCACGCCACCGTATCCCGCCGGGGGGGAGCCCAGACAGCTGAGCGAGAGTAGGGGCTGCCTGGGGC
>CAKAKR010034619.1:0-18319 GCA_916700685.1 Adelosebastes latens | reverse complement strand
CCCCCCCCCCCCCCCCCCCCACGGCGGGATACAGAGACGTGCGGTGGCCAGACGTGCTGCTCTGGATCCCGGTGTGGGCAACGGACTGCTATACGCGCAGTTACAGACAGGCTTTTGGTGACACATTACAAACACTCCTGAGGCTGCAGTGATTGTTTTTAATAAATCTTGTAAGCCATTGTTTTACTGCTTAATTTTTCATTTTACATAAGAAAGTATAGAGATAAGTAACCTAGGCAATTAGTGTTGTAATAACAATAATAATTTACACTTTACACTTGTCAAACTTAAGCGCAAAGTTCTCTCCACATTAAAAGATTTACAGAATAAAAATAAGAAAAAATCTGAATCCCATGTAACCCCCGCCCCCCAGCCTATTTGACATACAAATTTGGAACATGAGAGTACATATATCAAGCAGCACTGAGCCCATACATAAATTGGAGGTACAAGTGCAAAATAAGAGAAATAACTAAATAAAATGACATGACACCGTGGGTTGGTTTTCCTCCGTTACTCCCCAATTTTTTGAGTCACCAGCCGCCACTGAGATACAGTCACTCCTCTGTCAGCAGGAAGACGACGATTTGAAAAGTCACGCTTCTTACTTCTCGTGTCATCATGCCTGGATGTTCTACCTCTTGCTGCCTTTTGCAGCTTTAATAAGAATCATTTTGAATTGTGGCGATGCCGGAAACCAAAAATAAGTCTGTATCCGTCTTAAAAAGCAGATCATGTGTAATCTCTTTAATCATACAGTGATTTCAGTGGCAATTCAGTGAGAGTTCAAGTTCCTGCCAACAGACCGGATAAAGAGATAGAAGCACATCTCTTGAAAGGAAGTGTTTGTTGTTGGATCATTTTAGCACTAATTGACTGGACTGGACCCAACTTGCAGACTAAGATTGAACACTTTTAAGACTGGAGGCGTCACGAAGATTTAAGACCAGCCGCAGCAACATTTTTCCGGTGTGTGTGATCATAACGTCTCTGTCTGACAGTCTGAGACTGAATCCTCCCAACGGGGAGGATTGTTTTGTTTTTATTTGTCCAAGCTTTGACATTTCTAACTCCAAACCAATACAAATGAGGTGAATGGAATTCGTTTGAGGTGATCACAGCATTGAAAAATCTCATTTAGGGAAATCAGCAGTGACATCTTCTTCCGGTTACTCCTGAAACTTCTTTTTGACAAACAAATGGTCCCTAAGAAAACTATTAAAAGTACGTTCTGAGATTTTCCAGTATAATGGAAACACTTTTTTACAGTTATACTGATATGATGTACAAAGACACATTGCTGTCATCTGGGTGAACCAACCCTTAAAGGTGCAGTAGGTAGAAATGGAGCAAATATGATTTTAAAAAAGTGATTTTTATAAAATGTCACTATGACAGTAGTGCATGAGACAGGTAATCTGAAAAAATCATGTGTCCAACTCCGGTGCTCTTAATCGCATCTGCAAGATTTCACAGACCGGAGGAAAACAACCAATCAGAGCTGATCTGGAGCCTGCGGTCTCTGAGCAGCTGTCACTCTTGATCACTCGCAAACTCCGATCAAACGGTCAAACTAGGCAGCGCTGATCAATTACCAATTAATATTCTGTTACTATAATGCCTATTTCTCTTCTCAAATGTTTTCAGAATCATCTTGTAGTGTACTGTTTAGCTGTGAAATGAGAAAGTCATTTTACAATGATTGACAGCTGCCTCCGTTGAATGAACAGCAAATAGGAACGGTCTCTCTCTCTGAAATTACCTGCGATTGGTCAAAGTCTCCCGTCACTGGCTAGATTTTTTAAAGTCTGAAAACAGAGCCATGAGGAGGTGAATAAGTCTATTTTCCTCTCAGAACACTTGAATTACAATATGCTAAAAGGTTATTATGGAATTTTTGCCCAATGATGTCAAAAATATTCTGCCTACTGCTTCTTTAAGCTCAAAAGGGAAAGAAAATGAAAATTTCAACACCAACAACTTCCAATGGTGTAGATGTTTTTATCACGGGAAATTCTCAAATCTTTTGACGGACGACTTAATGTGTTGAACATCTGAATGGTCCTAGTTAATGAATGAGGAGTGTGTCATTCACTCTGATGGTCAAGGACAGTTTTTTGGATTTGAATAGCCTTCTGACTGAAGTAGAGTGATTAAGAGAAATTTAATTATGATCCAAAATGTGCTCAAGTAATGCTGGTGAGATGGTTTCTCTATACAGCTCGCGCACATCTGTGTCTGCTGCCAAGGCGTGGGTTCGCTCAATGGAAAACACTTTTACAAGTGAAGTATTTCTTCCCCCTCTTTCATTGACTTAAAAATAGAAAAAGGGCAGGAAGCGAAGGGAAAATGAGAATTAGAGAAAAGAGAGGTAGTGCGTTCCAAGTCAATTTCTCCTTCCTCAGATTGACTTCAAAGCAACACGGCTAATCCTCTCACGCCTGCTCGTTAATAATCCGGTTAATAATCCGTTTAGCCGCTTTCACGCTGTGCTGTTTGTTGGCATTATGGCGCTGTGGAAAAGTGAAGGGAGGAGTCGTTTCACTTGAAGGTGCCCCCCCCTCCAATCGCCCACTCATTTAATGACAATGGGCATCTATTTGCGGCGTATTTCACTCCGGCCAACACACACAGTCAACCATTAATCTTATCAAGGCCTCGCCAACACCTCACCAACATAAATATTGATTTTTTTTTTTATAGCTTGAAAAGTAATGTGCATTGTAGTTTGTACAAAATGTTTAACTGTCACTAATAAGTTACTAGGACACATAGAGGCAGCCTGTAGGGAAGGCCAACGTAATGACAGCTTTACCACGCATTCTCACATATAAACTCACATCATTGTCCCTCTTATCTGTCTCTCCCTCCCAGTTTCTCTTTCATTCTCTGTTTTTATTTCCTTTTGCTCTCTCATTCCATTAAATTTTTTTTCCTCACAGATGGAACTAAGCCAGCCTTAAGGTTTTGGACTGAATTCCATATTTTCATAGAGCACGCTGGCTCGCAACTGCCATTCCCAGTGAGCCCGAACGAGCGGGTTGCCAGATCCATCACGGTTTTATCTCTCATTATCTCTGAGACTCCCGGCCCCCTCTACTAGCCTTCTGCAACTGCTGGAACAGAGTTCAGATGAGAGATGAAACAATTAACTCCCATTTTCTCTAATCAGCAGAGAGAGAGAGAGCTTGACAGGGGAACCAGTAAGAAAGAGAATTTGGAAATAATATCCAGCTCGTCCTCCCTATTCCTGCTCCGTCTCTAATCTAAGAGACCAAAAACAAAATGTCTACAGCTGCATAGTGTGAACCAGAAAGATAAATGCATGGATGGATGAATGGATGGATGGATGGGTGATAATCTCTGTGACTGGTGGTTATTAGAAGTCTTTTGGTCCCATTTTATTAATATGAGTCAAATATAAAATGATCCATGCAACATCAAGATTTCCACTATTTTTTTAATTCTGAGATAAAATATGAAATTGTCATCAGACAAATCTGGCGGTTGCATTGATTGATCATGGATTCATTGATAAGTAGTTTTTCAGGCAAAAATGCCAAACTTTTAACTTCTCAGATGTGGGGATTTGATGTTTTTAGACATATATGTAACTGAAGATCTTGAGGTTTTGGACTGTTGGTTGAGTAAAACAAAACATTTGAAAACATCTCCTTGGGATGTTCACTACTTTTTTGACATTTTATAAACCGAACAATTGATTTATTAATCAAGAAAATAATCAGCAGCTAAATCATAAAAATAATAGATGCCTTAAAGGCCTTATTTTTTTGGTGTGAAAGAAAAATATGTTCTCTGAAAAAAGATATTTGTTTGACCCTAAAAGTTTGTGTTTGTACTTGCAGTGGCTATTTATGATGCTAATTATATTCACAACTAAAAGTTTTGTTTTAAGCATTTGGCTTTGACAGCTAACAAATAAATTAGGGCTACATGGAGAAATTGTATAATCTAGTACAGTACTAGATACTCATTTAGCTAAGAATATGAAAAAAGCCAAACTATGATCTCCCTGTATTGCTGAGCAGGTACAATTCCTCTCCTCAGCTAGATGTGATTAAGTTATTCTATCTCGGCATATTTAATGAGGAGGGCGGATCGATCTGAAAATATCAATACTACCAATACCTACGTCTCGTTTTGAAGATCGATTCTGGCAGCAATAGGATCGATACAAAAAAAAGGGATCAGTTTCTCTCTTCTACACCCATTTGTATTTCAACAAAGTACATCGGCGCACATCCACACTAGTTACTCTGACAGACACATGATGGCTGAAGAAACAGGAGCATGTGATGAGCTATTTCCCAGCTGTGAGTGACGGTTGAGGGTAGTTTGTGCTTTTTTTTGTAGTTATTTGCTCTAAAAACGTTTTAAAACATGAATTATTCTCAACAAACAAAAGTTTGCACTTTGTTTATTAAAAATATATATACTTTTTTGATGTTTGCACATTCAGTTTACAATAATAAAAAAAACATATTTCTGTTATTTGCATTTAAAAAGTGTCCTATTTTTTTTAACATGCATGAAACATTGGAAAGCAACATGAAAGTACATAAACATTTTAACTATAAAAAGTATTATATCGGTATTGATATCAGCGATTCTGGCCCTGCATACTTGGAATGGGATGGAAACCAAATTTTTCTGTATGGCCCACCCCTAGTATGTAACAAAGGCTGGTCCCTGGTGAGGACGCATGGTAACTGAAATGGAACACACCCCCAGAAGGAGTGTCGTGTCCAGCAGGTGCGTGTAATTAGCAGGCTAACCTTACTGTAGGTAGTAAAGTAAAAGGAAAAGAGAGAACATTTCTGCAGCTTTTTAAGCCAAAAAACGTTGTGCACAAACGGGAATATGGAAAACATTTGGACCAAGAAGTTTTCAAACTCAAGAAACTGGATTCGTTTTTTTTTTTTTCCAACACCAGCAAGGGAGGAGGAGGAATGTAACCAGGTAACGTCAGCTAGATAGCAACGAGGATCTGCTGGCTAACGGTAATATCAGTAGCATATAGGTGACGTTATTAGTGTTGGTTGACTGCACCCGCTGTTGTCTAGTCTGCCTTGAGATGCTTTGTCATGCTTTTGACTGTAGCTGAATAATATGCTGCATCACCTGCTGCTATTTCTATCGTCAAACTGTACCTAATGATGAGTTTTGTGCTGTTGTATTGATATTTAGGTTTGCATATGCATCATAACCATTCTAATAAACCACTCAACATTTTAATGATGCATTAAAAGAAGATACAGAAACACTGCATAGTCAGACATTGTCCTCTAAGATATGGCAATGTTTTTGTTTAATAAAGCCACACTGTACAGAAACTACCCAGCCAACATGGTTATATGGACCCCACATGGGTTATGCTGGGGGTACCTGGGTACCAAGATGGTATCGGCCAAAAATGGGCATCTTATCTGGGGCCCACTTGGATCAACTAAGTTGGTCCCGACTGGGCTCCCCATGTGGGCTACCCAAGTGGGTCCTAGTTGGGTCACTACTGGGAAATTAGTGCATGGGGCCAACATAGAAACTGTGGACAAACCCACTTACAACCCATATTTCAGCCCATGGAGTCCCCATGTAGTACCCACATAGAACTTAAAGCTGGGACCAAGATGGGTCTTGGGTATGTTGCCCAGTCGGGGCTCACATAACACAAATTGTAATCCTGCATGGAATCCATGTGGGCAATTGACATTGGGTCATTATGGAACCCGCGGACAATCTCATATAGGGCCCATTTTTCAGCCCATTTACTACTCACATGGGCCCCATATACAAATGCTGACTGGGTACTATGACAAAAATCGTGTGCAAGCTTATATAAAATGAGCATTTTTAATCGTGGCTCTCTCTCTGGCATGACATGACAATGCCATTAGAAATATATACACTGTAAATCCTCATTGCCATCATAATTCAACAAAAAAAAAAAAAAATAGGGCTGTCAGATTGTTACGGATACTTGTCTTTTCCACTTCATTTTCTTCACTACCATTGTGCATTTATCTAAACGAGGCCTGCATGTCTTCACTGTGTCTGAGCTCCGGTTAATGAAATGGCTGATTTACAGTGGTGACAAGAGGAGAGCAGGATGTGTGTGTGGAGTGATGGGGAGCAGTGGACATGTTTTGCCTGTAATTGAAGCTCTACTGTAGGGCTAGAATCTACTAAAAAGCCTGTGTGCCAGAGCTATAAATTGTCGCTTAGGGGCATGAAAACTGATTACACTGACTTTATTGTGTGTCTTCAAGGGATACAATAGATTAAGTTTATGACAGTGAGAGGTTGAGTTTCTCCCATGATTCAATCATTCAATGCTTGTTCTTTATTTTGGACTTCCGTGTGCGATAGCAAAAGATAAAATTCATTAAAATCAAAGATCACAAGAAATACACTATATATCACACACATAAGATAGAGATGTCATCTGCAATATCATTTTTATTATTGTGGTTTTAGTTATTTTTCCTTTATGATTTAGCTGCACAGTGCAGATTTGGCCTAAAGTAAGCCACTATTTAATATGGCTAATAAAAGTAGTTAATCAATTAATCTTTTGGCCTACAAAATGTCAAAAAATAGTGAAAAATGCATGTCACTATTTCCTTAAGTTTAAGGTGACTTCTTTAAATTCCTTGTATTGTCTGACCAACAGTCCAAAAGTTAAAGATATTCAATTATCTATCACATGAGTGAAAGACAAGTGGCAAACTGTCACAACTATAAAGCTGGAACTATAGAGAATATTTGGCAGTTTTGAAACATCTCATTGATGTAGAGCACGTGTACATTTAGGATGTGATGGTTTGTCTTTGTGGTAGCCTATTTGTCCCCTCCTCTACCGTGATTGGTGACAATAGGCTCGTTTGAGATGAACTGTGCCCGCTTAGAAAGTAGGCGAGATCAGGCGGCAGCAGCACGGGGCGGTGACAAAAAGCTGCAGTCTAGTCGGACAGTTTAAAGCCGTTTCCAGCAGCCTTCAAAGACTTTACAGGAAGTCACAGGAATATTTACATCCTGTTAGATCCGATCTGGCTACTTGTTTGAAGACCACGTTTGGATTTATTTAGATTTGTTTGTAAATATATATGGGTATGTGCATGTATCTGGCATTAGATTCTGTCCTTTATTTTCATGTTTGCCTTGTAAAGCACTTTGTAATGAGCACTTGTTTTGATAAGTGCTATATAAATAACCTTCATCATTATTATTATTATTATTATTATTATCAACCACCCAAGATGTTTGTTAACAGACGAAACCTTCATTGCACAACATGAGACTAATAGCCTACAATCTAGTGTTAAATATTACAATTACACAGACAGTCAGGACTTTTTATAACACATGGTGTTTGTTGTCAAAACTAAGAACCAATCAGCTCTTTAATCAGGAGACAGCCAGGCGTTTCCCATCATGCCCTGGGTCTTGCAGTCGGTGGAGAGCCACTTCGGCGCCGGGCTCTAAAATCCGTGGCCGCCTTTATCTTGTGAGGTTATCGTTGCATTGTGCGGTGATCGATTCTGCGCAAGCCTGGCTCATCTGGAACGGACCTTATGACGGTGACTGACCAGGTTTTGGCGGGCACCGTGTTAGTGGTATATTTGGTGTGGATCTCTCGTGGTTCATACAGGAGTTGAAGTCTCACCTCAGGTTCATGGTGATACAGTCCATCTGCGGTTTTCAACTAACGGCATCGCATTTTTTTATTATAATTTTATTGAATTGTTTAGCCACAGCAGCTCTGCTCAAATGGCTCAATGGCAGTTAATGGCAAAAGTTTTGTTTGCAGAAATGTGTCAGTCTGAGTACATTTTTACTATTATAAAAATGTGTTTAAGAACAGAAATCAGTGTTTAGGAACTATATAAACAAGGAAGCAAAACTTTACTTAAGCAAGGAAAAACACTCTAGTTGGGGTAAGAGAAAAAACCACAGCTTTGGTTTGGGGCTAAGGTTAAGATTTTCCTCGTCAGTTGACATTTAGCTGTTAGCAAAATGACTGAGATATTATGAGGCTACGAGACCAACGGCGACGGCATCAGCCAGCCTCCCTCTGAGCTGTTGGCACTGCGTGAACAGCTGCTGCTTTTAAACTTTAGCTGCATTGACTTTCATAATAATCTTTGCTATGTGCTGAACGGTCAGGCAAAGTGTAACAGAGACAGGAGACAGAAGGTTGTAATCCCTACTGAATCCCAGCACACCTTAACAGGACTTAGTAAAGCCGGAGATCATAGAGATTACCTCAGCTGAACTGTAAAATAAACTCAAACGCACACACACATGCACACGTTGACCTGAATTGTCCTGTTCTTAGTTAATTAAAGGATCCGGTAATTAGTAGATTGTTAAATAGGGGACACATTGTCTTCATATTGCGCTGTGAGGTTTGCGTCACCTGGGGTATCAAGACTAATACCTTCCAACTGGAGCAACGGAGTGGAGCTTGTAAACAATAGCTGGTATCACAGCTGATAAGACAGGCTTAGATCCAGATGGTAAGTAGAGTAATCTTGTGAAGGGATTGGACAATTATTGGATTTGGAAGGCTAATACTAGGTCTGTACAATCAACGGAAACTTTGTTGAGACAACCATTTTGAATCTCTAACGAACTTCATTTGAGTCCTGTCAGTATGTCAGTTTAACTTTTCCTTGACCTCTGACCTCAAGATATGTGAATGAAAATGGGTTCTATGGGTACCCACGAGTCTCCCCTTTACAGACATGCCCACTTTATGATAATCACATGCAGTTCAAGTCATAGTCAAGTCAGCACACTGACACACTGACAGCTGTTGTTGCCTGTTGGGCTGCAGTTTGCCATGTTATGATTTGAACATATTTTTTAATGCTAAATGCAGTACCTGTGAGGGTTTCTGGACAATATTTGTCATTTTGTGTTATTAATTGATTTATAATAATAACTATATACATACATTTGCATAAAGCAAGCATATTTGTCCACTTCCGTGTTAATAAGAGTATTAAATACTTGACAAATCTTCCTTTAAAGTAGATTTTGGACTGATAAAAAAATGTGTGATTCATTTGCGATTAATCGATCGACAGCCCTACTGTATACTTTAAGACATCCCAAAGATGTAATGAGATAACAAAACAGTTAATGTTATTCTAAATGTATAATATTTATTTTGATAATTGCTACTGATATAGTGACATAGATCTTATTTTTTCTTTGATTTTCTTTTTTTAAAAAAGGGCTCTTCAACCTGCATTAATTGTTTTCTCTCTTTTTCTTTGTTGTTGATGGTTTTTTTGCCACTTAAGAGCACAACAAGCTGTAAACACAACCTTACATATTTTCAATTTGTTTTAGTTGCTGTGGTCAGCATGTTGGCAAACAGTTACCATTGTGCACATCCAGCAGACACAGAGCAACATTAGCATTCATTTGGAGTTCCTGTCCACTCAACAAAGTCCAATATTCACTTTCCTGTCATCTCCGTTTCGGTCTCCAATAACCAACTAAATGCTTCAGTTTGTTCACAGCCTAGTAGATAACTTTGTCTGTATCAGGGCTAAGTGCTAAAATGCTCCGTAGAGCTGAGGGGAACCACAGAGTCAGGTGGTACCTCTCTGTCTTTTAAATTAAATATCTGATCCTTCGGTAATATATCAATATCGATTAGTGTAGTTAATGTATTGTTACTGATGTAAATGTGACAATTAATGGTGGTGATATTGATTTCACTCGATATTGCCCACTCTCACCATGGCTTTTTGAATTAGCTGTTGCACTTCTGTGAATGTGTGTTGTGTCCCTCTGAGTGTGCTTGCCAACTTGTGAGTGTATTTGTTTGAGCACAATATTGGCAGTGTGAAGATTTTCAATTATGAGTAGCTGCGCTGGAAGAATAAGCAGTGAAACTATTGGCTAACCATTTGTATCATTTGCAATTAGTGTGAGAACTAAAGCTTGATTTTCTTTCTCTCTCTCTCTCTCTGTCTCTCTCTCTCTCATCCCTTAGTTTAATTGGCTTTTCCGTGTAAAAATGTGAAAAAGTCACTAAGACGGCGGCAGCTTTCCATTTAAACAGATTATGGATGGAACAGTTACCAGTGAGGGCCAAATAGCCCTTTGTAATCCTCACAGAGGACATTTAATTAACTGGCCTTCTTTGCTACTCTCTCTCTCTCTCTTTCTCTCTTTCTCTATTTCTCTGCCATTATTTTCTCTCTCATTCTACTCCATTCTTCCCTTTACTTTCCTTGTCTCACTTCATTTCTCCCTTTTTTAAATATGAGTGCGTGTAGAGGCCACACCTGCATGCACACCGACCCACTCACAGACTAGTGCAGGTGTCGTCAGGTATAATGAAACTCTTCTTCAGAGGCTAGAGGAGTGGAATAGTTTGTGCTGCATGTTAACGCTAAATGAGAGACAGGGAGAAGGGGAGGGCAAATGAGGAGTTCCACATTATGCCTTCAGTACTGTCAGCACAATGTAGAGCAGGAGGGAGAGAGAGAGACATTGAGTAAATGAGGTAGCAGAGAGTTAGAAAGGTGCTGATTGGGGTCATCGGAGGAGAGCCGAGGAGGAGGAGGAGGAGGAAGAGGAAGAGGAAGGGTCTGTGTTTGATTTATCAGCTGTTAACCAAGTGCCTTCCTATACATAAAAACATGCAGGCTCACTTCTACATACATGTGTAGTATTACTGGGACGATACACCTATCTCCCGATTCGATCAGGATACTTGGGTGTCGATTTGTTATGTACTGCGATTTTTAAGTATTGCAACTCTACAGGTATTGCGATTCGATATTACGATTTATTGATTTTTGTTAACTTTTTTTAACTCTAGACCATAGGAAAAAGTTGAATCATACACTTCTAGGGACTTTTACTTTGGAAAATATCTAAATTGATAAAGTCAAAATGTTTAATTTTCATCATGTATGTAGTCAGAGATGTCCTAAAGTCAAATTTATCAGTCATTTTCATGAATCATTTATGAAATTTTCTTCCAGCAACCCAAAAATAAAAAAATCAGTCATATTTTATATCTAATTTACAAGGGACATGTAATGTTTTATACTTCTGGTGTATATAATCCAATCAATCTTATTTCCATATACAGTATATATTTTGTATATTATACAGCTCCCTTTGTTAACACCTTATTTTGAAAACCGGACGTACTTCCGCTAACTTCTCCAAGTCCGACGCTAGCTCTCCCGTCAACTCCTTTCTCTTTATACCCATGGGTTCTTTGGGAACATCAGCTCCAACAGAATTTTTTTTTTTATATATATATATATATCTTCATTTGCTCCCTGTAATGTTGACTCATACTCAGTGTGTACCACTTACGTCTACTTGAAAAAGCCCATCTGGCTGGCGCTGTTCCTTCGCAGTGTAATTAAGGATGCGTATGACTCATAGCAGTTTGACAGAGATAATAGAAGCAATTGGATACTTATTCGTCCATCTAGTGTGTGATTGTGTCCTGTTTGTTGTGACACTTGGCTGAGGTTTCCATGATGTACTACAGTATGTGTCTTTTCATATGTTGATTATGTGCTGAAGATGTTTACTTTGCGGTGAATTGGTTGATTTCTTTGTTATTGGCTCCATAATGCACTCCTTAGCAAAACAGTTTACCCTCAGAGAGTAGAAAGTCAAATCTAATGTTTCATAGAAATGATAAATGCACACGCCTCTCCACCTACTCATGTACTCTCAGACAGATATTACGTGTACTTATGGTATTTGGCAGCTGCTCTTATCCAGAATGACTTCCAGTGCAGTACTGCTCATTGTTCATGATTAAGACAACACCTTGAGTATCGGCGAACGCAGACATTTGGCAGCAGCTTCAACTCTCATTCTGTAGAAATGATTTGAGTTTAAATGGAAATGCAGAACAAAGTGTTAGGTGTCATCTCAGGTATATCAGGCGCTCGGTGTGCAGCAGCAAAACGGCACTAATGCTTAGGCAGAATAAAGATTTTAGCTGATGGTTCACTATTCAGCCTAAAATCAACAAAAGCTCTGCACACTGTACTGATTGTTCCCAGCAATTTTTATTTAATAGAGTAAAGTTTGATCCAGCAGAGATCTTCGTCAGGCTTTGTCACATTTGACTAATGACTACCGTTTTGACATTTCATGTTGTTGATGGTGGAGACGTCACCACCGATTATGGTTTGCAGTTATGTGATAAATTAATGACAATGGCTGCTGTGAATATTTAAATCTAAGTAAATGGCCGTACATAAGGATGGATGTTCTGTTGTTTGCAGACCTTAAAAATGCAACACAGAGACTTTGTGGAATTGCACAGCATAGTCTTAGTCATAGTCTTTACTGTTCTTATGTCACCAAGTTTGAAGACTGGTGGAGCAGACTGAATTTAGTGTGAGGGAATGTGTACATCCATTTACTGTATAGCTAAGTGTTGAAATCATGGAAATCAAGCATGTGCATGTAAATGCAAAAATTTACCATGTACACAATTTCATATTGACTGGGATTTATAAAACAAAACCATGCATATGCACAGCTTTATAAAGCTGACACAAATAAATGCACACTTCTGCCTTTGTGCATACACATAATTTTAGCTTTGAACCCACAGTTTTATGTATTTGGCCCCTTGTTTCAACTTGGAACCCATTTCACTATCCGGCTGCAAGAACAGAATAGTGTTTCCCACCGGCATTTCTAGGGTCAGTGAATATCTGGGTCTAAGTCCAGAAAGTCTTGGGCCAAACTAAATAAATATTGCAAATGTAATATGTTGCACTGTAAAATGTGGTTGAGAAGTCAAGTACATTTGTTTAGGTATATGAAAAAAAACTTTTATTACTGATCTCTCTGAATGTTGGAGATTCAAGTCATAAAGTCCAACCGTTTTCATTGACGGATTAATACATTTAATTTAAGATTTTTATATATAGACCTTATTGTATTATTTTTCTATAATTTTCTGAATGTGTGTACACGTGGGTAATATAGAGATAGACACTATTGAAATATTCTATATGTAATTATATATTGTCATACCAGTATATGTCGTGTTATAGTATATTTTCTGCACATTTATTTGAGATGTCTTTTGTAGATAATAACCAGAAATAACAGGATTGGAATGCCTGTATTTGGATAATCCAGTAAACCCTTAAATACCTAACAAATCAACATAGCCTACTTCATAACATTGATCCAAAAATCCTTTAAATCCAATACTGCCACGAGGCAGTCTGCTAATTGATTTTTAACAGTGGCCACAATGGACTCATAAAACCCAAGGAATTAAAGGGATAGCAGAATCTCTATATAGTGTCAAGGTAGTGTCATATTGCCCAACCCTACTCCATTAGAAATGCACCTTTGTATTGATATGTGGAATGTAATTAACAGAGCAATGTCTTGACTTAAACAGAAATACAATCAGAAGCCATCTACACTGTATGAGGCCACAATGGGGCCATGATAACGATATTTACTCACCATCCCAAACAATCTAAACAGTCAGAATACCATTTATCTTCCTATTGAAATGTTTACTTATTGTGAAAAGAAGAACTGACAAATAGGACAGAATTTCAAAGTATGAAAAAAAATACTGTTTAGTGTCAGCTGTGCCTCTTTTGTTGGCTCTCTTTATGTTCACTCTGACTATCTATCACTCTTCTCCTTTTCAATCTAACATTATATTGCTGTAAAGCATGTACTCAATGTGTCACGGTCATGTCTATTATCAATTTTCATCGTCTTATCTGCTTAACTCTCTTTCTTTCTGCTCAGTTTTTGCTATCTTGACTGTCTGCCCACACTCTTCTTTTGGTAAAAAAAGGGGTCAGTTAACAGAAATTATAAACAGTGTATTAGGCAGTGGTTTCTAAAGGCAATTAAATTTTCTTATGCTGGGTTCACACAGCAGGGTTTCCGCCAGCGTATTGCAAGCCTCGCTGGGCCTAAGTTGACTCCCCGCCAGGCCTATGCATCGTGTCATCAATGTGTTCTACAAGTACAGCGGCAAACTACTTTGAGGAATAACTCAGTGCGTAGGTTGTGTGCTTAACGTTAGCGAGTGTCAATTAAGAGAGAGAGGAAGAGAGCGTGTGTGTGACGGGGAGTATGAAGTCATCAGTAACGTTATGGGCGATATGATATATAGGCAATTTGTCGTTGAATAAATGCTACAACTCCTCAAGACCCAAGCCAAGTACCTGTGTCTTGCTTGCCACCTGATGATTAAAGTGAAG
This sequence comes from Adelosebastes latens, assembly GCA_916700685.1. NCBI lineage: Eukaryota > Metazoa > Chordata > Actinopteri > Perciformes > Sebastidae > Adelosebastes > Adelosebastes latens. The sequence goes on along the minus strand of CAKAKR010034619.1, from coordinate 4,046 downwards.
GGGGTTAGCCCTGGAGCGACGACTTAGGCCCACGCTCACTTAAGGTGGACTGACCTTTAAGGTAGGGCTACCCTCAACCAAAACTTCTTAGTTGACTAACACTCCTATGATATTGTCGACTAATCGATTAGTTGATTTAATCGACAGATCTGTTAAACTAAGTCACACAATTGCACCGCTTTAAATCTTTTGTTTACCAGAGATGTGCTCATAAGTTTCTTGCAAATAAATCACTCAAAGATCAAAACGACCGATTATCTGACTAATTGACTAAGAGGGGAAAGCCCTACTTAAAGGTGGACCAGCTATTCTCATTTAGGTGAAGACTTGGCCGCCGGGCGTAACAATGTTCCCACCTCTATGAACCACATTACATTACATTACACTTATTTAGCTGACGCTTAGATCCAAAGTGACTTAAAATAAGTGCATTTAACCATGTGGGTACAATCCCAAAAGTAAATCAAGCAAGTACATCAACTTCATCAAATATCCTGATCTACTTCAAGTGCCACATTTAGAGACAACAAGAGATAGAGAAACCCTTTTTTATTAATAAAGCAAACAAGCCGCGAATTATGTAGCCAATATGGATCCATCAAAAACTGCCTGGATTGGCTTGGGCCCCAAACTCTTGACATTGGAGCCACGATGGAATCACTACAGACAGTTTGTGCTAGGTAACCCCTTCACACTTCATCTCTAATTGAGTCAGATTTGTTATTCTAGAAATACCCAAACAACAACAAACAAATGATTATCTTAGAATAAACTCCGTATAAAAGTATCAGCATATAAAAAAGCACAACACTTTGAAAGTGACCACACTTCAATTATATGAAGCAAACTATTTATCATGAGATAAGTAGAGTTACACCACTGGATCTAGCCCACAGCAAAACAGCTGCTGTTCATCTGTGGCGGTGTTCACATTGCTGTGTGGGGAGTCCTCACATAGTGTTAGTTTTAAAGTCAAAATGAAAATGCCCTTTTAACCCTTTTAGATCACCTCCCCGAATTGTGCACCTATTTAACAATGCATGCAAAGAAATACCAAAAAAAAAACAATTTCTTTGTATTTTAATATCAAAATCAGTCATCTTTTCTTCCTGTACAACAAAATATGACGTGGTCTTACGTAAGCTAGTACTGATCTATTTCAACCAATAATATCATGACATCCATCCATCAATCAATCTGCTACTTTTAGCGACAAGGGAGGTGTGTGTGTGGAGCCACAGTCCTCCATAGCTCCGTATCGAGCTATAATCTCAGTCTGCCCACTTTTTAGCAGTCCAATCAAATGTGAAGGATTTGATTTAAATCCCTCTTGTAACTGTACACCGCTCAAATATTCCGTTTAACTGGGCAGTACTCGCAGTACAGAAGCCAGAGAAGCTCTAACTTCTGTTTCACTTGGACTGTAAAAGTTTTAGTTTCAATTTCAGGCATTGTTTTGAAGGAGAGGGCAAAGATGGCCCAGGGATACGAACTGTGCTCCACTTTGTGCGTAAAAGCTCAAACTTGACTGGTGCTTCATTACACACAACTTTATCAGCCTCAGTGAGCTTATATGACGTGTTAAGGGTTTGAAACTAACACCCGCCAAACGCCAAATGCATGTCGATTTTCCATTTGGCGAGTAAATCTCGGAAGGCTATCCACACTGGCGGGTAAATGTTTGTACCAAAATAGTAATTTAATAAAAAACTTTGCTGAAAGTTTGTACCGTGTCTTGGTGTCTTTACAGGCACGCTGCTTCTGTCCTCTGCTGTCTGAGTTTGATACACACACTCTCTACCAGGTGTTTTAAGCGCGTCTAAACAGTGCCACGATACTGATCTTCTCGAGCGCTCCTAGTTTTGCGGCACTGTTTATCGTACGGGACATCAGCAGCTCCGCTTAACTATCACTTGCCGTTGGTCTGCTGCTAACTATTGCTAATTAGCTATTATGTGACGATATTTACGAGGAGTAAGCCATCCTTTAAAATGAAAACCCGCCAATGAGAAGGAGGACGAAGCACATACAAAAAGTGGAATGTACTGAAACAAATTTGAGTCAAAAAGTTGCACACTGCATGTGTTCCACCTCAATAAAAGCCTGAATAAAGCCTGAATAGCAAGTTTTAAGATATAATAGGTGTAATAACTGATATAACAAGCTAGAAAACACTGTTCTGTTTTTTCCGTTTCACAGCTCAGTTGCTGTACAAGAGACAATCCACATGATTGGACAAGACACAGCAGGGTGGTCAGTTTGCTGTCTGTCAGATGTAGTTTGCAGTGTCTCTCTGCTTTCGTTCACAATATTAGAACCTGTTCAAACCTTGAGAAATGGGAGGAGATGTGAGTGATTTAGTCCATTGAGTGAGGATTAGACAAGATTCAGGTTTTAAGCCTTGTAAACCCATGCCTCTCTGCTATAGCGTTGACAGATTTTTTTTAACAATATAACAGAAAAGCACCGCTACTCTAGAATCAGAGCTCCCTCAAGCTTTTATTAGGGACGTTTAAACTCAAAATGGTATGTTTGCAAGGACTTGTGTCAGAGAATGGCCTCAGGTATGTTGTCAGTTGGGGAGATATTGCCCCAGCAGAGGGGTTATACCATAGCCTGGAGTCAGAGGCAAGAGCATATTTGGCTTTATAGTAGGCTACTATTCAGGCCTTTTAACTTGATGTGAGGTAAGGCAAGCAAGTATGGGCAACACAGTTGAATGATATTTGGCTGGTTAAGACAAGAATTTTAGAAAGAAGAACAGTATAGAGTGCTCCAGGGATGATGTATTTTTGCAGGCCAACCAGGAAGTTAGTATCGCCCTGGGTTCCCTCGACAGAAAGCCAATGGGATTTTGCCATTGGGTTTTGGATTATTGCAGAAAATAAGCTCTTAGGCAAACAAATGTTTATGATATGTACACGTTTTTTTCAGCAAGATAATCTTCACAAATGAACACCACTTCTATGATTTTGAAGCATGAATGAAAACACCAAAAGTAAAAAGCTAACGTTAGGCTATAAACAAACTACACCACGGTTGCATGAACGCGAGTATACACAACGAGGCTGAAAAGCCACATTATTCAGTGTGATGACGTTTAGTAGTCTCATTTAGCCACTTGTTAGCAACCGCCTTTTTAAAGACACATAAAGGCTTCAGAATTCACGAGTGGGATATTTATTGATGTATTTTATGTCATAGAACAAAACGTTAAAATATCTTAAACTTGTGTTAACCACAGACCTTATTTCAGGCATCTAAAAACCCATTCAAAAAACCATTGACTTCCAGACGAGGGAACTGGAAGTGCTGAAATGCTAACTCATTTCCAGGTTTTAGGACTAGGTCGAATGTACCTCAGCTTTCCAGAAAGATCAATTAAAGAAAGCCTTTATGTAAAAATATATTGTCGTTGAGGATTGAGTGACAGAAGTTGCCCAAAGGTGAGAAAACACTTCATTTTACAGAAAGGAAAGCTGTTATTTTTGGCTGTGTAGGATATAAACTGGAAAAACAAAGTTCGGAAACTTGTGTTTGGTCGATTATTTCTCTGTTGATACAATGCTAATTGGCATTGTATTTTACATAGTTGGAAAGCCTGTTTATTTACCTTCGCAATGATGTCCAACTTGTAAGGGTCATGCATTTGTGGGATGAGCAGCACAGCTGATTATGTGGGTAGCGCCCAAGAAAAATTTGCCAAAATGCTCCGTCAATGGTAAACAGTGTATTCTCCTGTTGGTATTGACTCTTGTTTTGAGTTGTTTGGTGGATTAGATGATTGAACTCTCTATCAGTAACAAGGAACAAACAAGACATATTGGCAATTTTACACTTTATTCATTTAATACACCGTCATGAGCCTCAGTAGCGGGTGGAAGATCCATACGCAGCCACAACAGCCTGGCACCTCCTCCTCATGCTGGTCACCAACCTGGTCACACGTTGCTGTGGGATGGCGTTTCATTCCTCAACCAGGATTCATTGCAGGTCAGCCAACGAGGTTGTGTTGGTCACTCTAACACGTACAGCACGCCCAAGCT
>CAKAKR010034617.1:0-12768 GCA_916700685.1 Adelosebastes latens | reverse complement strand
TAGGTCTCTAGTCTGATCCATCCATCCTCTGAATGCTCTAGGTCTCTAGTCTGATCCATCCATCCTCTGAATGCTCTAGGTCTCTAGTTTGATCCATCCATCCTCTGAATGCTCTAGGTCTCTAGTTTGATCCATCCATTCTCTGAATGCTCTAGGTCTCTAGTTTGTGGCTGTAAAGTTTCATGAGGCTGTGATTATCCTAGAGGTCACCACAAGTTATTTTATACAGGGAGGTCAATGAAATGTCTCCTATGAGGACTAACATCATCACACATGGACACAGTTGAGCTCATTGGATCCACAAGAGTCTCAGCTTTACAGTGAGACACAATTTATGCAATTCAAGACTCCTGTCTGTTTCTCGATGCTGGGGGCACGCCGACTGTCATCTACTGTCAGTAATACATATACACCTACTATGGATAAGTACCTCATACAACCCCAATTCAAAACACCCAAACCATCCCTTTAAGACTGAGTCCGCTGCAGCCTCTTTAAGACAGTAATGTTGTCTGGGATCGCCAGCAATAGTATGGGTCTCAGAGGTTCAATTGTTTTCCAGCTGCCTGTAAGACCTTCCATGAGAGTACGGAGTACGGAGGAACTCAGGTAGCAGCCCTAAGACTTCAGCCCGGGGTAGACAGATAAGTAAGATTCAACTTTTTTGTTATTGCACAGAGTACAAGTACTGAGACAAGGAAATGCAATTAAGCATCTAATGAAAAGTGCAAAAGAAGCAGTAAAGTGCAGTGTAATGTACATATGTACAATATATAGGATAACAATTGTGTCAACATGCAGTGCATTGAGTAGTGCCAGCCTGTTCTCATTCCCAGGGCGTCAAATACTGATGCTTTGTCATGGCTGTTGGCGTTTGATACCGCTGGACAAAGCACCCTTTAGTGCTGGTATGAGACGCACCAGGCGTTCGATTAATTACAGAGTAAACCCATCAGCAGCATCAGTAAACGTAAACGGAGTGTGGTGACGTCGTTTAAAGAGCGAAAGAGACACACAGGTCGGGCGGGAGGGGAGGGACCAACAAACACAAGTCTTTCATCCAGGTGACCACTGCGTTTCATTACACTTTCACTTTACAATCAGATCGTTTGTGTCCTGTGTTCACCAACTCAAGTCACATTTTCACTGTAAAAACGTAGTAATTTTAAGCCCAACCATGTCAACACATTCTCTCTCCCAACTTGTGAAATACCGCCGCTTGGTCAGTGCCCATTGGCATCGGGGACCAACACACGGGGTACCCCTCTTGCATTACTTTTGGATGGACCAGGGACAGCGTGTCAATGTAGGCACGTTACATGCATAGTGTCCTTTCAAAATAAACTTCCTTTTTCACAGGAGGTTAGGTTTAGGCAACCCAACCACTTAGGTAGGGTTAGGAAACGGTCGTGGTTGACGTTAACTTCACTGACTAACGACTCACAGGACTGACGATACAGACGAGTCATGTGACTAAAGACTGACGTGACAAAATAAGTCAACGTTACTTTTAGTTTCACACGGGACACAAACAGCGGTCTCCTGGTCGAAAGTCTTGCATTTCACCGATCCACCACGTCCTTTGCTCCGACCATCAAATAACGCCACGGGTGTCTTTACATTGGAGTGAGTTGAAAGCCCGGTTCATCACATACTGTCGCTAAAGAGTGCCTCTGTGAGTCGGTTTCCGATGCCGAAGGGCACTGACCAAACGATGATATTTGACGAGTTGGGAGTGAGAACGGGTTGACCATGTTGTTTTTTACTCAACATAACTAAGTGGTTTTGTTGCCTAAACCTAAGCAAGTGTGCTACACATCACAGACTCACACATTGGACCACATTCAGACACCAAATACACATGAATCCCAGGCGGCAAAAATAAATTTCAAGGCTAATGTGATGCCCCAGGTCTGGCTGTAGGCTAACTGATGTTCTAGACAGTAGCTGGGTAACTTGGAAGCTTCACTTGTTGTTTTCAGAGTTGTTTGTGCATTTGCTGTTTCTGCTGAATCAATGAAGCTTTTAATTTCAACAACAGCGGTCTCCTGGCTGAAAGTCTTGTGTTTGTTTGTTTTAATACTACGTCACTTGCTCTGACCGTCGAATAACACCGCGGGTGGGTTTACATCGGAGTTGAAATCCAGGTTTGATATATACTGTTGCTAAAGGGTGCCTCCGTGCGTCGGTTTCTGATGCCAAGGGGCGCTGCCCAATCGTTGGTATTTGAGGAGTTGGGAGGGAGATCGGGTTGGTCTGGAATAGCCTGCTGCCCCCACAACCCGGCCCCGGATAAGAGGACGATAATGGACGTTAATTGTTGGATTTATTGCGGTGTGCGGGCTTTCACAGGGCTGAAAATCTGTTTTTTCATGCAGTGTAAACTGTTCTCTAGTCTAAGAACACATGATTTGGTAACCGGGAAGCGAATGCTACTTTTTATGTTGCAACTCTTTCCCCTACAGGAAGGTGTAGCTAACATCGTTGTTACACACCTGTCACAGTTGTTGCTTGATCACATGAAACAGTGCAAACTTATTTTTGAGCTTACTTTGACTGTGTTCTGGCTGAGTGAAAAGCTCCCTGTGGTGAAGTTTCCCTTATAGAAAAATTATCGTCAGCCAGACAATTAAATGCAGGATTTACTCACTTGTCGGGGTGTTACAACCGCTAGCAGAACACAGACAATATGAATAAAGCCTGCTCCTCTGCTTGTTCTCTCTTTATGTCATCCTTGACCTCCCTTGTGTCTTTTTTTCACTCAAATCCCCTGCATCTATTTACAGTCTAACATGCGCTCTCTTTTTAGTTAACTCTGCCTGGCATTACCCTTCACCTATACACTGTTGAAATACAGTATTTCTCCCATATTGTTCCCCATTTCATGCAATTTCTTATCCCCCAAAGGGTAATCACTCATCCTCCAGTTCTAACCACGGCTGTGATTTGCAGTTTGACTTACTAGCTGTAGGGAGGCCTACTTGTCTCCATGTTCTGTCTGCTAAGGAATTCATTTTGCTTCAAGTACACTGTTGAGTAGGTGCATGTCTATGTCTCTGTCTATGTTTATATGTGCACATCTATATGCCATGAGGTAGTACTAAGTTAAAAAGGGTGATGTCTGCCCTTCAATACGGAAATGACCACAAATATGAAGAAAAATCTATTTTGTAGAGGAGTGTTCCAGGTGAGTTTACCCTCCACTATATCCTTGCACAAATGTGTGCATTCATTTTTTGACATTGTATGTGAGTGTGTTAGCATGCATAGCTGCACGTGTGTGTGTGTGTGTGTGTGTGTGGTTTTGTGTGCCCCCATGTTTATAAAAATGAATTCTTCCTTATAAATCAATACTCATCTGCCACATTTTTTCTATTGTGTAATTAGATAAGCCCCCAGACACAGAAATTATTCATAGTGTGCAGATGTGGATCTCTTGGTAACAGTGTCTGCATGCATCACATCAATGTTTATTGCTGCCTGACAAAAAAACAACTTACCAACATTTCTCAATATAACTGATGCTAAATGCTTTCCGTTGCACATAGCACATGGGTCAGTAGGTTTGAGATTGAGCCCTGTTGTTGAAACATGCAGTAAGTGTGTCAAACCAATTTTTGTCACTTGAAAAAATGAAGATGCAAGATAACTGGTGAAGAGCAGTCAATAGACAAAGAGATTCATATTTGATGTGTGATATTCAAGAGGTATTAGGCAGACTATAGTCATGCTAGCGGCTCTGTGAGGCTTGGTCACAGCATCGCTTTGAGCTAAATGCTAATGTCAGCATGCTAACATGCTCACAATGACAAAGCTAACATGCTGATGTTCAGCAGGTATAATGTTTACTATGGTCACAGTTTAGTGAGTTAGCATGTTAACATTACAGCTGAAGCTGAAGGGCAGGTCATAAAAGTACTGGACTAATCAAAGATGGACCTGATTCAGTCAAGTCAAGAGATCACAACATGTATTTGGCCTACACTTCACCGTGTGGGGAACATGAATGTACTTCATTTGAAGGAAATCCAGAGTTGTCAACACATTTCATTTGAACCACAAATGTCAACCTGCAGGTGGCGCTAGATAAACACTCATCACCAAAGTCATTAGGACTCATCCTCCGGGGAATGTAAATGTCTGTATCAAGTTTTATAGCAATTCAAGCAATAGACCAACATTGCCATCACTAGGGCCATATCGCGTTACCTCGCACGGCAGCTGGATTCTCGAGATGTCGCAAGATCACGCGAGAATCTCTCTTGTCAGGCTTTTGTGTCCAGCATGCGTTTGTGTCCGGCAAGCCAGAGCCTGGACCAATCAGCGAGGAGCTACTGCAGCTAGGGTCTACTGAAGCTAGGAGCTACTGCAGCTAGGGGCTACTGAAGCTAGGAGCTACTGCAGCTAGGGGCTACTGCAGCTAGGGGCTACTGCAGCTAGGAGCTACTGAAGCTAGGAGCTACTGCAGCTAGGGGCTACTGAAGCTAGGAGCTACTGCAGCTAGGGGCTACTGCAGCTAGGGGCTACTGAAGCTAGGAGCTACTGCAGCTAGGGGCCACTGAAGCTAGGAGCTACTGCAGCTAGGGGCCACTGCAGCTAGGAGCTACTGCAGCTAGGGGCTACTGCAGCTAGGGGCTACTGAAGCTAGGAGCTACTGCAGCTAGGGGCTACTGCAGCTAGGAGCTACTGCAGCTAGGGGCTACTGGAGCTAGGAGCTACTGCAGCTAGGGGCTACTGCAGCTAGGGGCTACTGAAGCTACTGCAGCTAGGAGCTACTGCAGCAGGAGCTACTGCAGCTAGGTTTAGCTGTGTGGGACAACACAGAGAGGCGACTGTTCCTTCTAAACAACAATGGCGGCTCCTGAAGAGGTTAGCGTAGCTGCTGCAGTAGCATCACTTCTATCAGAACTGGAGAGGATTTCTTCATTGAAAGAAGAGCAAAGAACGACACTGAAGCCTTTTCTACATGGAAAACACGTTTACACTCTTCTCCCGTCTGGCTACGGCAAGAGTTTGATTGACAGATGGTTCATCCAATCACCTGCCAAGTATTTATTGAAAGAGCCGGCTCTTTTCCAAACAGTTTCCAGTGACGTCCTCTCAGATGGTTCTGTAGAACAAACCATCTGGCGGGTCAGTTTACATGGTTCAATGTCATCCTCTTCTCTCTCTCTTTCTCTCTGTTTCTCTCCCTTTGTTTCCTGTCTAAGATGCTATTGTCAAAAAAAGCCAATTCAGAATGATTTGTAGAATAGATTGGGAATAATGAATAAGTCCAATACGTTGGTGTGTAGGCACTAACTTCATCACTCCTACTATACTAACTTCCCCCTTGTAGCATGGCAGACTCAGAGCCTACAGGTGGATGCTGGGGTGGAGGTGGGGCTTATGCAATGTTATATGAACAGCAGCAGCAGTAGCTGCATGTGACAGCATAGCTTTCAGATGAGCGGTGAGGCAGCAACAGAATGAGCTGAGCACTGACAACTTAAGTACACAGCCTTGATTGAAAAGGTGTGTTGGAAATATGTTGTAGAGAGAAGAGTGTGACATGTGAGTGTAGCAGCAGACTCAAGCTGACTGCCTGAAGTAGCTCGACAGCGACAACAAGAAAGCTGTGTAGGCCTTTAAAGTTATAGTCCTTCACATTTTCATTATATCAAACCCCTTTTTGATACCATCTGTTTTTTTTGGCAATAGAGACATTCACTGCATCTCCATTCTGTAACTGTTCCTCTATATGTAGCACCGCACATGATGCAGAGAACAGCTGGTGCAAGCATGCAGAAGACAATGTTGTTGACTGTCTTCTTCAGTGTGTTTCATGAAAACAAGATCACATTATGCATCTTCCTATGTGACCGTCTGTTTGTCTGCAGTGTAAACAGTCCAGTTCATTATAATTCTGTTGTATTTTTAGAAGCTGCTTGCAATGTGTAGAACATAACTCTGGGACCTTAACTATTAAAACACACTCGCCATGACCACCAGGACTGAAACCTTAAAGGGACTGTTTGTAAGAATCAGAAACTGTTAGTTAACAGCGACACCTGTGGCTGTTAAGTCAACGAAAGTCAGCGTCCTGTTGCTCGCGCTTGTGCTCGCTCAACATAGACATGAACGAGCATCGGTCAAAACAGTGAGGCGACACACGTCAGCTAAAAGCACAATATCCCTCTATATTTCAGCTGCTTGGCAGTAATGTTAGATGACCAGACGAAGGTCTCTCCATGAATCAATGCTGATACTGTGTTTCCTGCCTCAGCCTCCCGACCGCGGTCAGAAGGAACAGGGGAGACACCGGAGTTTTGGTCGGAGACGATAACGTTTCTCTCTGCGGAGCGCCGTCACTTCACAAGACACGGGAAACCTCTGTTGGTCTGGAGGAGCTGCAGCAGTTATTTCTGCACAAACGTCCACTGTACATTCACTAGATATTCTCAGAGCTAAACTAACTCTTCTGTAGTGTGGAGTGAGCAGCATGCACGTGACAGGTGGAGCGAGAGAACGAGTGAGAGCGAGCGTGGTGTGTGAGTGAAGGCAAGCAGGCAGAGGAGCAGAGTACAGCAGAGACTCCGGCCCTGGACACCAAAGCTATGGTCTCCCCTGTGTCTTCTGACCACGGTCGGGGGGCTGGAACAGGAAGAGTTAACACTGTTTAACAGACGGGCTTCACTAGATAGAACTTTGTGGTTTTGGTGCTTCCGTGTAGTTTGTGTTGGAGTCTGAGTCTGAACAGCGTAGCCACACGCGAGCGCGCATGGGACACCGACCCACAATGATTTATACGTGTAAGAAGTTACAAACAGTCCCTTTAAGGATTATAACTTCAGTTAACAACAACAATAACAGTGTTATTAGCCAAAATAGCAGTTGCATTTTTACATAACAGACACCTAATTAAAGCAATGCTGTCTCATGGGAAAGTAAGATATAACCTCACTGTTTACTGCAATAAAATGATGCTTTGTCATGTGTATATCAGACAAGGGTTTGTTGCTTTCACGAGTGAAATATGTATCATCCGCTGCTCGTTTGTTTTCATCAGAGCAGTTATAATGTGAATTTGGAGAGAGCGTGTCCTGACATTCAAACAGTATGTCTCTATACGCTGATCATATTCATGCTAAAAGCATAAACACATACACATGATTGTAAATGTGTTCTGACTCTAACCACACCCAGGCTAAAAGCTTGCTTAGTTTGTTGCTGTCAGCTCAGATCTCTGCAGCCATCTGTCCGTGTGTGGTTCGCTGCCGTTTGTGTGACCATGCACAGATATGCATTTAGGCAGGCATCTTTTGTGTGTGTACTCTTAGTGTTTCTGTGTATTAGCTGCCATGCTTGTGGACTTTACTGTGTGTGCACGTTTCCTACATCTGTAATAGTGTGTGTGTGTGTGTGTGTGTGTGTGTGTGTGTGTGTGTGAGTGCTTTGCCCAGTCAGCTATGCTCTCATCATATTACCAGGGGTTGTTGCAGCACAGCAAATAATTCATGGCCCAGATAACCAAGCCCACAGACAAGCAGGCTTGGCTTGTACTGAAAGTCTAACAGAAAATGATCCCAAGTGTGTGTTTGTGTGTGTGTGTGTGTTTGTGTGCCTGTGTGCCTGTTAGTGTGTTTGTGTTTGAGACACTGTGTGTGGGTGGAAACAAAAGGGCTTGTGTATATTGTATGTGTTCTAATGCATATGTTTGCTCTCTGTGAAGGTTAGGGACACAGGTGTTAACCAAACGTTCATCGTGGTCATTAAAGAGATCTGATATCTGATATCTGTGTCAGATGTGCTTTAATCATCAGTGAGGATTATTGTTAAGAGAGTATGAATATTCATACAGCTACATGTCAGCATTGTGAAGTCTGATACTGAAAGATAGTTCATGCTGTACTATTGGCATAGAGGCAGTTATTAGAGTTAATGATTGTCTCCCACAGTCCTATTTATTTTTACTTACATGTTGTGGTTGCTATGCACTTATTCTCTGAGCAACAACAACATCAACATATCCAGAGAAGTGTTTTCAGACTGCGTGTATAGGAACACAAACCAACCCCAAGACCTTTTTTATTTATGAATTATTCCTGCAAAGGAATTGATCTGTGTCTTTGTAGCTACTACTCCCAGGTATTTGCTTTTGGTGCTCTCCTTTTGTTCTGCATTTGTATGAATTGCTATGCAAATATATATGTACTTTAAAAAATGAAAATAAAACAACACAATGCTACTATACTTAGAGACTTTGGTAGGGCTGGGATGATATGCTTATCTCCCTACACTGTATAAAACATGGACGTAGTCTCCGTGACGTCACCCATACGTTCATGAAGAGCCGTTGTGACAACCTGTTCTCACCCCCAACCTGCCACCATCGTTTGGGCAGCGCCCCTCAGCATCAGAACCCGACACACAGATGCACCCTTTAGCAACCATATGTGACGAACCGGGCTTTCAACTAACTCCAATGCAAACCCACCTGCGGTGTTATTCAACGGTCGGAGCAAGGCAAGACATGTCCTGTGTGAAACTAAAGTAACGTTGACTTATTTTGTCACGTCAGTCTTTAGTCATGTGACTCATCTGTTTCGCCAGTCCTGTGAGTCACGTGCTTCGCTAGTCAGTGAAGTTAACGTCAAGTGACCGTTTCCTCACCCTAACTAAGTGGTTGCCTGAATCTAATGTCCTGTGAAGACGGAAGTTTATTTTAAAAGGACACTATGTATGTAACGTCCCTGGTCAGTCCAAAAGTAACGCAAGAGGGGCACCCCATGCATGGCAGAATTTGTTTGGTTATCTAAGAGTGAAACACCCAAAGTCAGCTGATAGAGTAGGAGCCAGTGAGAGACAGAAAGAGACAGAAAGGTTATGAATGAATGAGAGTGTGAGGAGGGTCTTCCTGACTGAACTTCTGCATAAGCTTCATTTACAGTTAAAGTCTAAAACTCATTTCGGTGGAGAATCATTAACGTAGTGGTTCATCTCAAGAGGTTTATCCTTCTAATACATGTCTCTAACATCACTGGCTGACATGGTGTTAACTATGGCACATCTGGTGCCTCCCTCCCTGACGCGTAGCATTTACGGTTAGTGAACTGGTGTATGTTATCTGCTTGTGGACCTTGGTGTCACAGTGGGACATCAGCTACATCAGCTTTGCCCTTAACCCAATAGCGACAGCTCTTAGGGTGCTTTCACATCAGGGACCCGGGCCCGTATCCGAGTACTCTTGTCCCCAAAGTCCAGTTCGATTGATTAGTGTGAACGCTCCGTACCATACTCAGTCCACTTGAAAAGGTGGTCTGGAGTACTGTTCATGTGTACTCGGGTACGGTTCGCATCAGTTTAAAGCCAACCGTACCGAAACACAGAAGTGGACTGCTATTAAATGTGAGTAACGTTAGCTGTCAGCGAGTAGGTGTGAAAGGACAGGCTTTTTTCAACACCACCGGTCTCCTCCATAATCTGTATATGCTCGCAGCATGCGCCGATCTCATCCCCTGAACTGCACGACCATGGATGATACAGCAGGAAGGCCGGCGAGAGGTTCCTTAAAATATATACAATAGGTGATGGGGTTGAGTGATGTTTGTTATTTTATTTAGCTGATTTAATGGTCTGTCTGCAAAGAACAAGAGACGCTCAGCTGCTCAGCTGCGCAGTGGGCAGAGAGAGAGACGGGGTGGGGGGGGGGACAACGTGTAGAGTCGGCATATTTTCACATCAAACTCTGTGATATTAGAGTTTATTTAGACCAAACCAGAGTTGGTGATTGTTGGACAGACTAACAACGACGTGTTGGTGAGTTTTATTTAGTTTCTGTCCAGTTTGAATGAAGTGTTTTACGATGCATTGATCTGACATGCAGGTTGTATAAGGGGTTAAGGCTATGGCTAATAATTAGTGTGTACATGATTATACTATCAATGTTTTGAAAACCTCCATGTGCTCCCAAGCTATCATTCATCATCCCATTTATAATCTTTTTCATTTCTAATCATCTAATCATTTCTTGTCAGGATCAAAGTCCCCGGCTATAAATATGTATGGGAGGTTTTCCCTCTAGTTGGCTGATAAGACTGAGCAGAGATCAGATCCCAGAGCTAAATTACTGTAAGTGATTACCACATCACCGCTGAAACCAAGCCCATCATCATCATCAATACGCTGATTAATGCTAATAGAAACATACCCTATTTTCAATATAACTAGTTCCATTTCTAAATCTATTTAAAAAAAAAAGATCGCTGTTAAGAAGTACAGAAGACAGAAGACAGAAGAGGGTCCATAAGAAGGTCTGCACATCTTATCTGTAGTGTCGGCTTTCTTTGAGTTTGTTGTAGCTAAAAAATTATGAAAATTGTTCAATCCAAATCTGAAGTTATGAATATATATTTTGGCTTAAATTATTAAGCATCATTGAAGGGTTTGACATTTGCATGAAAAATAAGCATTAACGTACACTCATTGTCCACTTTATTAGGTACACCTTTACAGTCTAATGCATTCAGATGCAGCTTTTCTACCATAAAGTTACTTTTATGATATATAATATGATGTTATATACATAATGTTCATGTTTTTCTTGACACTGTAATAAAGGTGTTCATTCAAGTAACTGAGGTCATAGTGATGATGTTGTACTGTTTTTAATATTCTGCACCCCTCATCTAACCATAAAGCAAGGAATCTCTGTCTGTCTGTGTGTGTATGTTGGTGTGTCCTTCACATAACTCCAAAACCGTTCATCTGGACGGATGTATTGCTGGGGACCCAATGGAGTGTGTGACACGTTCAATATTAATAAACTTTCAATAAACAAGCGATAGCGCTCTGTGCAGCAGCGGCGGGGGGGGAATGAGTCCAGCATGTGACTTTTCATCACGTTCTCATCCCAACTCGTCACATACTGCCGCTCTCTCACTCTCCTTGATGTCTTTTCGCTCTTTAAACTACATCACTCCCAGTCACTCCCAGTCACTCCCAGCACACAGCGTTTACTGTTGCCGTGGACGGGTTTACTCTGTAGTTGATGGAAACCACGGTGCATTTCATACCGGCGCTAGAGGGTGCCTTGTGCAGCGGTATCACACGCCGACGGCCGTGACAAAGCCTCGGTATTTGACACCCTGCGAATGAGAACTGGCTGCACTTTAGCTTCTGGATGCTGGATATACTAACGTTACAACCAAAGTCTTCTTCACTTCCCCGGAATCAATGAGAGATGAGCATCGCAATAGTAAATGCTTCATGTAATAGCCAACAAAATGGATGTCTTCATCTGTACACATTATATTTTTAACAATTGAGCTAAATTAAACTTTCCAAACACACGGGAGAGCCTTCAGTTGGTTGCAGTCTACATCACCACTAGACACCGCCAGGTCCTACACACTGCACCTTTAAAACAAATAGAACCAATCCAATATTGGCAAAAATGGCTGGATGCTTATGTAGGATTTAATGTCAAAAGGCATGCAAGGGGAAATGTGTTGGGAAGATATTGACAAGAGAAGCATCCTGCTTATCACACTGAAAATCCCTGAAGCACCTTGTAAGAATAACGACACGGTGCTTCTCTGGTAAACAGCTAACACACTGTACGGGAGAGGAAACATGTCATGCAGGTTTTATTTTCCCTCAGCGGAACTCATGTTTAATAAATAGACAACCTGTCTACTATACCGTTGCACCGGCCACACATCATCTTCATACAATATCCTGTTTGCTCCACCTCAACCTGCAGCATTCATCTACACACTCACATACATACTCTAGGTCACTGCAAGTAATAAAACACACACACACACACACACACACACACACACACACACACACACACACACACACACGCATGATCCATGAGCCCTGTTACAGCTGATGTACAGAATGTAATTTCCTGTTGAACAGAACACATAAACAACTAGTTATTCATGAGATAAAGAGGTTATATATTAAAGAATTCATCCATTCATGTATTATTTATTTTTTCATGTGTGCTCAGAAATTATTTTGATTTGTAGGATGAAAACATGGCTACATGTGGCACCCAAACATGACAAAAATGAGATGCACAACAGTGTGCATGTGAGATATAAAGAATGACAGGATGTACTTTCTTTCATTGCATGTGTGTAGGTCATATAAACTGGGAAAAAAAAGTTCGGAAACTTGTGTTTGGTGGATTATTTCTCTGTTGTTCCAATGCTAATTGGCATTGTATTTTATATCGTTGGAAAGCCTGTTTATTTACCTTCACAATGATGTCCAACTTGTAAGGATCATGCATTTGTGGGATGAGCAGCACAGCTGATTATGTGGGTAATGCCCAAGAAAAATTTGCCAAAATGCTCTGCCAATGGTAAACAGTGTATTCTCCTGTTGGTGTTGACTCTTGTTTTGAGTTGTTTGGTGGATTGGATGATTGAACTCTCTATCAGTAACAAGGAACAAACAAGACATATTGGCTATTTTACACTTTATTCATTTAATACACCGTCAGGAGCCTCAGTAGCGGTGGAAGATCCATACGTAGCCACAACAGCCTGGCACCTCCTCCTCATGCTGGTCACCAACCTGGTCACACGTTGCTGTGGGATGGCGTTCCATTCCTCAACCAGGATTGGTTGCAGGTCAGCCAGCGTGGTTGTGTTGGTCACTCTAGCACGCCCAAGCTGATCCCACAAGTGTTGAATTGGGTTGAGGTCTGGACTCTTGGCAGGCCGTTCCATTCTCTCTACTCCCACATTGTGGAGGTAGTCTGTGATAACC
>CAKAKR010034616.1:0-34341 GCA_916700685.1 Adelosebastes latens | reverse complement strand
ACACACACACACACACCTCCCCTCTCACTCTCCCAGTCGCTCTCTGCCCCTCTTTCCCAGCACTGGAAATAACTTCAAAGGGGGCTGGTAGCCTTGAGGAGAGAGGGAGCGGGATCCAGTTACAGCGGAGCAGCTGGGAGGGCCCTACAGGTGGGGCCGACACTCCACCTCCTGTAACACTATCGCCGTAAAGGGATCCCTCTGCTTCTCCTCTCGAATAATGAAGACTTCCTCCCTTTTGTCTTCTCCACTGGGACTAAAGGAACAATTAGCCAAGCTAGCCTGCCGTCCATCTTTTATTTTGGCAGTCTAAACCAACGTAAAAGGAGGTAGTTTAATAAAGAAAACATACAATTTTGGGAGCTGAAAGGGGGAGATTTGTCAATACGAGAACTAAAATTACATTTTTATGATGTTATCTGGCAACTAATTAAGTGATTGAAGCTTTTAATCTTAACTTTTTCTTAAGTCAAGGCCTTAAGCGAGCTTTGTGATGCGAGCCTCAGCGCAGTCATCATCGGTTTCCCCCCTCCCTCTACTCGCTGTCCCCTCCTTAACCTTCCCCCGAAAATCACCTCCACGCCATCTTCATAGCAACGGGCAAAGCAAACAAGTGTCATGGTTTCAGTGTGAGCAGGGGACGCTGGCAGAGGACATCTAATATCATGTAAATGTCCTGATATGTAGCACAAGGCTCCGGGGTTGACAGCTTTAACACTGAGCAGGACGCCGAGCTTGTGACTCTATTAAGTCTCTGCGAGTGCATCCCGAAACCGTCAATGGCGTGTGCGTGCGTGTGTACGCACACTCAAAAGTCTCTCTGGTGTCACTTTCAGCTCTTCAGTCTTTAAAAACCCAGAGTGACACGAACAAAGCGCAGGCCGACAAAGTTCAGGGGTCAACGTTGGGCTGGATGCCACCATTTTGGAAAGAGAAGGAGGGGAGTGGAACCAACTGCCCCCCCCCCCACCACAGACCACCCCACCACCCCATCCTTCCCCGAAGAGATCACACAGCACCGATGTGAAAAGATAAAGTAACAACAGCAAAGCAAACATATTGTCTCCGTGCGCAAGAGGCATGCTGTCCTTATGAGGACAATTACAAAAAGTAGGTGAACACACGCATAAATTATTTGTCAGCATCAAGGTGCCACAGTGAATTCATTAGCATGACTAACAATGTAACAAGCAAAGGGGAAATGGGGCTCATTAATAAACAATTCTATACGGCGCACAACTGCAGAGCAGCAAGTACACGTGTTTTTCTTCTCGCCAACACATTTCTCACAAGATTTCATTTAGAGAAAGACAACTTCCTTTTCTACAAAAAAAAAACAATCATAAGATATCCCCCCAAAAAAAACCTGATAACTTTAACTATTAATCGTCTATAAAATGTCAGAAAACCGAGAAAAATAAGTTCCCAGAGCTCAAAAATGACGTCTTCAAAATGTTTGTTTTATCTGAACCACAGCAAAAAACAAGACTCGGTCAAAACCGAGTATATGGCTGGACCGTGTACGGTCAGTCTGTGAGTTTGTGGCTAAATTGTTGCACAAATAGTCAGTGGTCATGTCTGTTATGTTAAATCCAGCGCTACATGTCCACCAGGTCCGGCGAGGACACTAGGGGACGCGCTGCTCCACTCAACTGGCCGTTCCATCAGTGACGTACCCTATCGTGGAATGCACCTGATTGGTCCCTGGTTTTCTACTTGCCACTTCGAACAGGAAACAACATGCCGGCCTGCTCGTAAACCTTCTGTTATTCCGTCTAAACAATCCACCAAAATCTACTTCTGAAAACATTTTAAACGAGAAATAGGCGATGCCACTGCTGAATCGCGTTTCATTTTAGAACTAGCTCGCCTAGTTGGACAGCTTGATCCAAGTTTCATGAGCTGGACGCGTCGCGCTGGACTGGGCTCATTTGCATAAAGTTGAGATTTTTCAACTTTATGCAAATACAGACCCTCTTCAACTTGACGCAACACACCCACCATGCACTGGGTGACTGCTTCTCCGGCTTTCCATAGGAAATGAATGGAAAGCGTTGAGACGCCCTCCGTCACAGCATCTGGTGGAAATGCGCCGATAGAGAACACTGGCACCGGTGAGTGAAACCGCTGACATGCCCCCCCTGAAAACGTAAACAAATGACTACTCCCGCCTTTTGATTTTGAAAGAGCAACGGCCAATGAGGAAACTCCAATACTCGACAGTAATTGACTCATTTCAGCACAACCCAATTTATCAAACAACATTTTCCTGCCGTCGTTCAACACCACATCCAGTGTTCGAGCGGCTAGATTATGTCCACCGCCAGCACCGCCCCAAATATCAGTGGCATCCCCCTGCTCCGGCCCGCCCCGCTCCTCTTCAACCCTCGACATAAAACAAAAGTCACTACTCAATGAGCTATGATTAATGCTGCTGCAGGACGGCTGGTGAGCCCGGGGGGAGGAAGGAGGGAGGCTGGAGGGTGCGCATACCTGGCGCAGTCGGCCCGCTCTGTGTGTGTGCGTGTGTTAGAGGGCTGAGGGGTTGAGGTTGCTAAAAGTGGACCGAGGGGAGGATTGCAGTCATCAACACCTAGGCTCTGAGTGGCCTTTGATGTTGCGCGGCGTCTTTGATGGCCCCGGCCATGGAGGAATGCTGCTCGCCCTCCCTCCCCGCCCGAAAAGCCCCCGGAGTTGTGGAATGCGGCGCAAGCTGCTGCTGCTGCTGCTGCTCGGCCCGCTGGAATGGGATTAGAGCATAGGCCCATGTTGCCCTTCCTCCCTTCCCTCATCTCCCTCCCACCCTGCCCTCTGGAGTGGACAACATGGCGGCCACCTTGTCCAGACCCCAAAGTTTGGGGTTCAAACTGTTGCAGGTTTACAGTCGGACGCTACAGCAGCTTCATTCACTGGATGTGCACTTCCTCATCCAGAAAACATGATGCATCTTACCATCAAGCTGATGGGAAGAAGTTTTCTTTTTAGGGCTGCAACTAACGATTATTTTCATTATCAATCAATCAGCAGATCATTCTCTTGATTAGTCAATTAACCGTTAAGTCTGTTATGTCAGAAAATTGTGAAAAATGTCCACTCCAATTTCATAAAGCCCACTGGGACGTCTTCAAGTGTCTTGTATAGTCCAACCAGCTGACCAAAACCAAAAGCTATTCTGTTTAGCGTCACATTAGGCTTGCCGCAGTAGTCGCGGTGTTACACGGTGTTACACGGTGTTCAGGCATATACCGATTACATTACTTGCCCACATCCACCACCGTTGTTTGCTTTTTTTTTATAGAAATAAAACCCATTCGGTTAATTTACGCATATCAGAGGCATGTTATCATTACAAAGTTGGACGACGGACGCTACAAACTGAAAGTGAAAGTGTCTGCTTTGTATGGAGTCTCAGCTCAGAGTAGCAGGAGTCAGATTTCACACACGGGACGAGAGAGAGTTGACACACAAGGCGATGGCAGAGGATTTGGTGTCAAAGCGAAAACCAAAAGCGCCTATTTAGCAATATTTCAGATTTAAACCCAATGCTACAAGGGAACCATAACATTAATGAGGCGACCGCCGTGCGGAGGACGGAGCGTTCACAGCCAGTGTGCATGGCCCCGAAGCAAAAGCTCGACCGGAGAGGCCAGACACACATCCATCCAACGTTAAAGATCAAAGTAGGTGCTCTACATGTTGAGCGTCATATTTTCTTGTAACATGTCCGGTGTAATCGGTAACACCGGTGTTGTCAGAAGTTTAATAACTGGTGGGAAAATGTCCTCACAACCCTACGTCACAAAAGACAACACAACACAATAAAATAGGAGCTAAGGCTGGTTGAAATCAAAGCCAGAATATCAAAATGAACATTCATCATAATGATTGCAAAAATCACACAAAACAAATATTCAAATTTGATAGTGAATGCTGTGAAGTTAAAGTGTTCCACTGGTTTGCATTCCACTAAACAAAAGTATCCATGTGTGGAACAAAACTTCCATAAGTACTTCTCTCAGTATCATAAATTTGGATGAAGAAGATCATATGATCATATCATCACAGTATGATTTTGCTAAGAGACAATATATAACACTGAATATTTGGCCATCTCTTTCTTCAGCTCAGTGATTCTACACCTGGAACCAACAACGACTCCGATGTGACCCGTCTCCATGTGAAATTTCAGTGTTTGGATTTACAGTATGTGGGAGCGGCGGCAGAGGTGGCCTGTGGAGATCAAACACGTCCAAGGCGAGCAGCTGGCCCTTAATCAAAAGCTGCACCATCTAAACCCCGATGCTTTGAGATATTAGATTAAGGGAACGGCAAACACTCCAGATGACCAAAGTCGCTCGCCAAATATGCACGGTGGCCCTGGCATATCAAAGTGGAGAGCCGCAACGTGAAATGACTCTCACACAGATATGTGTGACAGTTACAGCGGGAGATGAGTGTTGTAATCTCCTCAAAGGAGAGACACACCTTCTGCAAAGGTCAGGTTCATATTGTCCTCACACACACTCTTAACTAATGAATGACCTTCTACACAACAACTGCACAAACAAGCCATTTTGACCAATGAGTCTGGCCGGTGTCTATCAGGGCAAGGCTAGGCTGACCAGAACGTTGGTTTATGCTGCACAGTGTTTGCTGAGGATTGTGGGAGAGTGGAGAGGTGTACAATGGAAACCGCTTATAGTGATCACGTCTGTCCGGGTCAATCATTTCTAATGCAGATTATCTAATTGATATTTGTATATCTATTACATGAAGTAATGAATCGGATCGCTTCGCTATTTTCTGGCTCGCTGCCAATTCTTTTCCCTCACCGAGGGTGAGGCATTGCTGTTTTTGGCCGGCTCTGCAGCACGAGCGGTACTTGCAGAACGGTCCACAGGTGCCTTCTCCGTGCACATTAGTTTTTTTATTCAGAGAAATTCCTTTTCCCGTCATGATATCAATGTGCACGCAGCATCATCCTCAGGTATCCAGCTGGAAAGCAGACGGTTCGCGAGGCAAAGTATCAAGGAAGTAATGTAAAAAGCAAAACAAAACAAAAAATGAACTAACATTGGTCTTACTAGTATTAAAATGTTTTTTTCCATATGTTGTCATGTATGAAAAGACTCTAAATGAACACTGTAAGCGGACTACATGATTACTATATTTAATCGTTTGTATAGAGATGATTCTGTCCCAAGCTTTTTGATCCATATAAGCAGTTGATCACTGTAATTGTGATCACTACAAGCGGTTTCCACTGTATATGCACATGTTCACACATTTAAATGAATGAGCGCACAGACCGGTGGGTTCCGTACTGTAAGAGCAACTCCCCCCTTCTCTCCTTACCTCCACTTTCCCCCCTGGCCACAGGGTTTAGGGAGGGAGGGAGGGAGGGAGGGAGGCGAGGTGGAGAGGCAGCCGGCATTAGCGCTGGTTTCAGATTTCGGCCGCCTCTGACTTGTTTTCTTTAGGAAACACTTACTGCGGCTCCAAATACACCAGAGGAAGTGCTCACCTACATCACTTCCGGGTCGGATGGCTAAGGTCACACTGCACTCCGGGGAAAGAGATGACGAGTGGAGGGGCTCCATTAAACCACATGTGGAATGCGTTTAGTATCACCGGCAATTAACCTCATGATTTCGTTTCACATGTACCGACCTTTTAAGAAAACACAGAAGAATAAGCGGTGAGGAGGGGTTGAGAGATTGATTTTCCCTCTGAAAACTGCCGCACGTAGAATCAGCCTCTGACACTTTCCCCGAGTCTTTTCTTGGCTCGCTTGTGTCGGCTTTTTTCTTTTCCTGCCTCTCTCTTGGTTCTGTGAATGGCTGCACGATCACCTTTCATGACAACCTGGAGGGGAGGAACGCTCGATCCGGGAGCCTCAAGGCCCTCCGAGGAGCTAATGATATTCCAGAGGAAATGAGAATGTGAATAAACAAAGCCAGGGCCATTTCCAGGAATAACTAGATGGGGAAACGTGGATTGAGATGGAATTAGGGGTGGTTCAATGGAGAGAGGGGAGTCATTGCTCAGCTTCCTACTTAGATTCCTTAAGGGAAGATCTTGGATTGCAAGAACAGGAACACCGGAAGCTATTTGGATGCTCTCCAAACTGCTTTTGTCTTTCTTGTAGCTTTAAGGATAAGACGCATATACGGAATGAGCTTCCAGAGGCTTATTAGAGCCCAACCGATACATCGGCATGGCCGATACTACCAGCTGATCTTTGTACGGTAGATATATGGTATATTTGACGGCCAATAAGCAACAAGAAATTGCATTACAGAAAAGCCAAAGCTCTAGTTTGAGGTGATTTAGAAGCAGTGTCAGTTAATTCAACATAGAGCACAGACACATTTATTTTTCAGCTTTAAAATCTCATGCTCAGTAAATATATTGGTTAAAATTCTTTATTAAATAATTTTTATCAAAAATGATTGTGTGTTTACATAAAAAATTGAGTATCATTGTTAATGTTAGTACATTTTTTAAACTCTCAAATATCAATATTGGCCTTTATCAGTCAGACTCTACGATAGATATATGCTAGTTAGGAAACGTTTAGTCGATTAATGAATGGATAGAAAATTTAATTGACAGCAATTCTATTAAACAATTAAAGTCATTTAACAAGCAAAAAGGCCAAACATTGTGTTCCAGCTTCTCAAATCTGAAGAATGGCTGCTTTTTCTGTTATTTATCGTTGATAATTGAATATTGAGTGTTTGGACTGTTAAGCCAAGTTCACACTACACAACTTTCAAAGTCATCAGATCGCTGTACTGTTCACATTAGGGCTGTCGCAATAACCACAATAGTGCAATACCGCAATATAGACAAGCCAACCGCAGAGGATGGCAAGCAACCGTCACAAACACTATGCTAAAATGTTATCTTTTTTTAATTCTTTGCAATGGGAGCAGCGTGGCGAGGCGCTGAGAGTCTGTTCTGCACTGAGCGCTGCACGTAATGTGTTTTTTTCTGGTCGCCGAGAGTTGAAAAATGTTCAACTTTGGGTAAAACTCTACAACGACCAACCGTCCCATCCTACATGTAGGTTAAAAGTGCTGGACAACAACAACAACAATGGAGGAGAAATTAATACACATAGACCAACGGGTCAGTCCTCTCTCCCTACATGCTTCAGCCTTCCCTTCATCCAGAGCTAGTACTCTACCTTGTGCTGACATTTTGATATTCCGTATCATAGCAACCAGACGCAACCACAGCGTCTCAGCTGAAAAACCGCTGAGCCTCATTGCCCTTCTTTGTTCTGCATTCATGCAGCAAGTAGTTTTAAAACTTGTCATCTTTGTCATTTAAAAAGCAACAATATACCTAATACTAGCCTAACAATAAAGCCTATTCATATAGCACTGAAATCAGGACAAATTATGTTATTTTGCAAAAAAGAAAAAAAAAGATTGCAATAATACAGCATATCATGCTGTTGAGCCAATCATTATCACCGCAGGGGAAATTCCTTCACCGCAACAGCCCTTGTTCACACTACACAACTTGCTGTCTTGTAATCGGGAGTCTTTAAATCGTTGTGGTTTTGACACTACATGACTGACCGATGACGGGGGGGTCACACATTACAAGATCTTTCACCAGGAGGAAACCCCGATGAGGTCTCCAAAATATGTTTTGTCATGAAAACACGCAAGAAGCGACTAGGGCGTAATCAAGCTTGTTGATGTTGTCGTTGACAGGTCCAGATATTTAGCATGCTAGATATCTGGAATATGTCTGTGATGCATCGACTTGCAGCTTTGAACAGTTCACACATAGCAACCCGAGCGCCAATTTGCGAGCGCCGAGCCAACGCCGATTTGCTTCTCATCTGGGGGCTTTTGTCAGGGAGCTCCAAAAACTGTCGACATTGGGCTTCAGGAAACAACTGAACGATTAGATAGATTAATCAATGATCATTAGTTGCTGCCCTAAGACCGAGAAAATAATGTCAAATCAGCGTAAACTTTTCAAGGCTTTATGTCGACTGCAACATGAATAAACTTCAAACTATAGTCAACACAAGCCTTCAATAGAAACTGTAACATCATCAACAAAATGTGAGATATTTCATTCAATTAAATACTGCTCATGCGAGTTATTTAATCGAAAGCACCTTTATATTAATATATTGTTTTTATTCTGAGGCGGTCTGAGACACGAGCGATGCTAAAGGCATCAGGATGGACTGGAGGGCAGGTTTATCCCACCTCTGAACTTGAAAGCAGCAACCATCTCTGCATGTGTTTTCGGCGCCTCTCTCTGCGCTTATTCTGACCAGCGATCAGGTTAGACAAGTCCCTCTATTCAGAGCTACACAGTAATACCGATATCCCCAAAGAGAGGGAGGAGGTGGAGGAGAAGAAGAAGAAGAAGAAGGGGGAAAAAAATCCTATCTGAGAGATTAACTCGCAGCACCCAACCGAGCCAGAGCTGGGTTCACTGGCTCACTCAGTCCTATCTTACCCACTAGCCTCTTGTTCTAAAGCAAAGCATGTCTTTGATACTTGACTAGAAGGAATCTGGAGGCGTTACAGGTTTCTTTTGTGCTTTACGCTGCACAGAGAGTCTGTGTGTGTGTGCCAAGGCTGGGATTTCTTTTCTTTACCCCCCCTCCCTCCCTCCGTCTTCTTTCTTTTTCTCCCTCGTCCCTTTGCCTTCATCTCCTGCTCCCCTTCCCCCACCCCAAACACTAAATCAGTGAATCATAAACCTTTTCTCTCCCATCACAAACTGCTATCTTAAACTCTTCCTGAAAAAGTTTCAAACCTGCTGTGCTTGTGGATCAAAGTGGCCATATTTGGGTGGTGACCGCTCCAGAGGAGTTTGAAGGCTGGGATTTTGGACAGAGAAGGAGGGGAGGGTAGAGGGGTAGATGGGGGGTGTGTGGGTGAGGTTTGACTCCCCTTGGAGATTTTCTTAAACCCATTACATCAGCTTTTTTCTGCTTCATGGGCTCCAAGTCCGGGGCTTTTGTGAGGGTAGAAAATGACCTAAATTGACATTCAGAATGGTTGTGGTTGGTTAATTGTGGCCAGGCATTTTTGGCATAAATAAAACAAGATTCCAGGGGCCTTCTTCTTTAAGCCTTTTGCGAATTCTGCTTCTTTGAAAGCATGGCCTCCAATGAATGCAAAGTGGTCATGCCCAAAAACACGTCAGCTTTCTCAAATATGCTCGAACCTCGCAGATCAATACGGACCCGAAAGATTCTGAGAAAAGTATAATATCAAAGTGAGAAGGCCTAATTGCTCAACGCCCACGCTGTGATTCAGCTTTTTGAAGAAACTTCTACAGTTCTCACCAACTGTGCGGCGCTTGAATTTCTGCTTTTCGAGTGGCAAAAATATCGGACTGCCTGGGCTTTGATCACCACAAAGAGGCTGTCAAAGTGGCACATCCGCATGCTGTGGCTCTCTTTCACGTACGTTTTTCTACATATATGATCGCAGAAGTTGACATTTTGAAAACACAAGCTTTTTTTTTTTTTTCTAACAGACGGGAGAGTGTGAAATAAGAAATGATGCAGCAGTCCTGCTAAGCTCTACCCACACATTCTAATCAAAAGGCTGAACAATGGCTGGCCTAAAAAACATAAAAGAAAAAGGAGAAATTCAAAAGAGGCCACTTGCTGGTGCCGGGCAAACTGATCAGCAGCACATAGACTGTCAAAAGCTTGTGGGAATGTCAAAAGCACCACTGATCTCTCTCTTTCTCCCCTAATGTGATCAAACAGGGGTTCGTTCCCTGGAGGAGGCCAAAGAAAAGCGAGGCAGAGAAAGTGAATGGAGGCTTTGGTGCACCGTAGGAAGCCGGCCACCAGCAGCACAACCAAGCAGTGAGCACAAAACAACACGCCGTCTCTCAAGCTTTCTTCCAGTCCCACGGCGAAAAAGAAGAAGAGTGGGCCGAAGAGGAAAGAGTGGTTGGGCAAACAGTGAGGGGTAAGGGCTCAAAGGGGCCTGGTTGCCCGGGTGAGGGGGACCCGCTGCTCCAAAAATGTCCACATCAAGCGTCCGGCTACGGGCCAGGCCCCGCAGAGGTGCGCTCCCAGTGCGCTCGGAGGTCAGTGGCGTGGACAAAAGGGAATGAAACGGGCCTGGCCTGGCAGAGCAGCTGGGCTCAGGGTATTGAGGACTTGAGAAGAGAGGTGTGTATTTGGGGGAGGATGAAGGGGGAAATGAGAGAAAGCAAGCACATGATGAAGTGCGCTTTCAAAACATTTAACACATCCAAAACTTCTGTTCCCTCGGTTGCAAAATGGGAGGTGTCGCTAGGTCCAGAAGTATTTTTCCCCCCAACTGTAAATTCCCATTTCAAAGTTTGTTCCACAACACAAAAACACAGGGGTAGGATGTTATAATTGGTTACTTCTGCCTACTCCTTTTTGATCATATAACATTTATTTATTTAGAATTTGCTGTACTGTTCATTTTATTGGTCAATATGCTTTTGTTTTCTTATTATTTGTAACATGTTTGAATATAATCGAATATAATCTTATGAGGGGCTTCTTGGATAGCTCAAGGATACTACAGGTTTATGTAATGGGCATCCATTTTTGATGTGATTGGTTAAACTTTAAAGTTCAAACTTTTAAAAAACAGCTTGTTCCAGCTCTTTGAATCATTCGAACCCAAAGACTCCCATGTGTTTTTATGACAGCACCAGTGAATGAATTGACATTCTACACGTTTTGTGCAGCTTTCATTTAGAGCCGAAACAATGACTGATGAATTAATCTGCAAATAAAGTCAAAATTATCAAAGAATCCGTCGTTCCAGCTCCACAGATGTGAGGAACTGAAAAATCTTGCTCACATCAGCTCGGCACGTCATATGGCGCCAAATACTACACTACCCATGAGCCTCAGCCCCTGTTGCTATGGAGAGGAATCCAGTCACAGATTCAGAGGTGTAGAAAATTCACCTCATCACACACCTCATCTTATCAATTGGGAACGAAAAACAGCACACCAGATTTGCTGAATTCATCCAAAATTGACCCACAATCCCAAAGAGAACTGAGTTTCTAAAAAAAAACAGAATCTTTAAAGGTCTTATTGATAACATTTTTATGTAGACAAATATTTCAAAAAAATAATACATCCACAGAGTCTTTAGAAAGGTACCGAATTAAAGTATAGCTTTTCCTGAAAAAAAAAAAAGCCAATAGTAAAACGACGTTGGTATCACGTGGTATCTCTAGGTTGTCCTTAGGTGTGGAAAAAACAGAAAAATGGCAACGACTTGTTGTGAAGTGAATGCAATGGAACGGAGGAGGGAGAATGAAATATCTAGTGGCTGAATGTTATCAATGTTATCAATAGCACCTTTAACTTCTGGTCACCATTAGACACGTGTGCAACATAAGTTTAAGCTTAATGATTGGATGTTGACCCAAATGCACTTTGGGAGTTGTAAATTACTTCTTTTCTGTCCTTTTTTTAACAAACAAGGGTTGTATGTTTGCATTTTTAATTGAAGAACCAGATCTTTTCTAACACAGTTCAATCAGGAGAGTTTATTTCCCATCAAAGACTTGGAAACACTCCAACTGCAAGTCATCGAACACTTTCAATGCAGACTTTTACTTCCAGAATCTCGGATGCTCCACATAACTCCTCCCAGATATCCAGCTCAGTACTTCTTCTTTTTTTGTGGCAAATTTAAGTTACCATAACGATCCAGCCACACCTCCTTCTGGCTGCTTGAAAAACAGTGTGCACACACACACACACACACACACATCTATACTCACTGTCTCCACACACACACAGCAATAAAAGGGGGGTGGGGCTGCAGTGGTGATCGGACAAACACTGTTCTTGGAACTCTGCCGAGCGAGGCTATTGTGCAGGCGCGCGGTAAAGAGACAGAGAGAAAGGTTGGGGAGGGGCGGGGGTGGCGTTGAGGTTGCTTCAATGGCTGCTTCCATCAGTGGAGATAAAAGGCAGAAAGGTGCCGGGCCAAGTTGAGGCCTGGCCGAGGTGCTGGAGAATGATTTGAGGGAAGGACTCGCAGTGGCAGGTGTTAGCAGGTGAGGCGGTGTCAGAGATCCAAGTTGGTAAAATAACTCAGGATTTGTTCAAATAAGAGTCTAACCACTCCCATCAAATCTTTGAGTATTTCAATGTCAATGTTTGAGTTGTAGTCCATAAATATTCATCTATTTCAGATTTTTTTTTGCTTCATGTTGAAAGCTAAACTAAGGGATTTGAAAGGATTCGGGTGGAAGCAGATTCGATACTGGGTCCAGATTTGATAAGATGCTAGTGACCCCGAAAGCCTGGGGTTGGTGGTGGTGGGGGGGATGGGATAAAATCTAGCAGAAGGGCTTTAAATGGTCAGAACTACTTTCTATTGAAGAAATAGTCCCTATAAAAGCAGTTAACAGCTTGTATGTGTGTAGTAAATGAATCGCCAACTATTTAGATAATCAATTAATCAAAAATGAAGTGAAAATTCTCTGATTCCAGCTTCTTAAATGTGAATATTATCTGGTTTCTTTACTCCTCTATGACAGTAAACTGAATTCCTTTGAGCTGTAAACAAAACAAGATATTTGAGGACGTCACCTTGGGTTATGGGAAACACTGATGGACATTTTTCACCATTTTCTGACATTTTATAGACCAAACAACTAATCAAGAAAATAATCAACAGATTAAACGACAATGAAAATAATCATTAGTTGCAGCCCTAGTGTGGATTAACCAGAGAAATATAGACTTTGTTTCTTGAAAGACAAATTCATGTGGAATTTTGTACTTTGGGTGAACAGACCCTTTTAACTGAACTCCTCTATATCTGAAAAAGAGGACCATAATGCCCAGAGTTATCTTGCATGCGTGTATCCTTTTACTAGTCACCTCAGGGCCACATGGACCGAAGGTCTGGGTGTGGATCCATGTCACCCGGCCATTCAATCCCCCTCATCTCCAACCCCGTCAAAGCCACACCACCGCCTGAGGACAGGGTCTGTGGATTTCACACATTCCTCTGTGGGAGGGGATACGCTTAAGATTCTTCCACTCAAGTGGTTTGGATTTTCAGGATTTCATAAGAAGTCGCTTCTGAGAAAATTGAATAATAAAAAAAAAATAACATACCCCAACCACCATGAAAACAAGTTATTTAGGACAGTGGGCGGGTAAACCACCCTGTAAATATTACCACAACATCAGTGGCAATTACAGGCAGAGAAAGTGGCATAAACTAAACTGGCATGCCTTCGTCACTCCACCCCTTGCAAAGCCTGCACCTCCCCAAAAAAATGCATGTTTGTGCCTTGGGCAAGAGACATTTCCCTTTCTGCCGCAGGAGCAAAATAAATAGTCTACATGAGTGCAAGGGGAGAGAAAAGTAAACTTTAATTGGTGTGGAAATAATTCCATTACCATATAGCTCCCTATAAAGGGTGATTTGTTCTTTTGATCGCCCCAGAGAGTGTTTATGAAGTCACTGTGGGATCAGCCCGGGCCCAGGGGCAAGGCCAGCCACCAGAATTCCTCCGAACATTTGTTTAGCAGCAGGCCGAGCGCAGAGCGGTGCACAAACGCAGTATTGTTCCTCCCGTTCTTGCTGGTCGCGCTGCCAGAGGTAGGAGCTGACGGGAGCCGGAGAGAGACGGGGAAGGAGAGATGTGGGGCTGAGGGATGGGAATAAGCAGACCCTGGGGATAACCGCCCCTGAAGAGTTAAACATCAAACCTGCTTTACACACGAGCACTTCCTGCCATCAGCGTTACCGGGGACGCTTTGAAAAGGTAATGGCCAACTTCTAAAGATCGGGTCATTTCACAGTCGAGAGGGCTGCTCCATCGCTGAGTGGTCAGAGCTCCCTCCCTCCTCCTCCCCTCCTCCTCCGCTCTCTTCGGCACGTTGTGGCTTATAAATTATACAATCAAAGCCAACAAGTTCCTCCCACATCCATGTCTTTGTATGGGGATATTTGGAAGAGATTTATCTGCCCAAGAGTTCATGACTCTGGTGTTATAAACCTCTAGGGATCCATGTTATTTGATTTGTTTTTTATTAGAAACAAGGAACCACTTAGCTGGCTGTAACCTCTGGGGCATTTGGCTCCACATCTAAGAGGATTGCAGGTCGCAAGTCCTTTTTCTGAAAAGGGACAGACATGGCAAATACTGCCTCTGGAGACGAAAAAAAAAGAAGAAAAAGCTGGAAAACGATGCAGAGTTACCGTAATTTAGACAGGATGTCACAAAACTGCCAACTAGAGCTTTCTCTGGGTGCACAGGAATTTGCAGATTTGGCAAATTGTATGATGATAAATATGAGCAATGTAGCAGAATTCGTTTTCTCTTTGGGAGTCTGACATTCTAAAAAAAGCGTGGCTTCGAGCTGATTTATACTGCAGTGTGATTATGTGATTTATTTTTAAAGCCCAGTCTGCAGGGGCCGTTACTTTGAGCCTCCACCTCCATGTTCGTATTGAACAGCGGAGCATTTGTTAGGCTAGACTTTGTCTCTTTGACAGGCAATACAGACCCTTTAGAAAGTCATAATCAGCGTGATGGAAATATTAAAAAGGACGGAGGAAGACGAAGGGTCAGGGAAGGTCTGCCTGTCGCTCCTTGAGCCAAAATTAACATATGCCTCACCATGACACCTTGAAGATGAATACCTAATTCTGAGGATGATGAAAGCTAAAAAAAAAAAGAGGACGGATGCATATTCAAATAGCTTGGCAAGTCTGGCCTATTTTTGCATATGAAATTCCATTGCAACTGAGGGTCGGGACCTCTGGGTCCTTAAGGAAAGAATGTGTGACTTGAGATGGGAGACCAAAAGGGCTGCTCGCATCCCCCGGCCCCCCAGCTGGGAGGACAGCACACGGATCAAAGAGGCTCTGTGAATCTTCAAGAGGGGCGATTGGGATGAACTTGGAGGGCATGTGAAGGGTCTGGGAGCCGCTCTTCATGCATCGCGTGTGGACGCCCCATCTTCTCCGCGGACCGTTTACAGCTTCCCCTTGTTTCGTTAATAATTAAAAAAAACATGAAAAGGCCACAGCTAGCTTCAGCCATTAGAGTCCCCAGGGCGTGCTGCTAGCATGTTAGAGGGTGAGTCACACAGCCCAGTGAGCAGTGTGTTCGCCTCACGTTTGTCTTGGCCGGCTGCGCCGTGCTGTATTAGAGCAGAACGAGGAATGATGAAACCTCTTCTGAAACGCGCCCTCCTGTACTTCACTAGGTGTGCACGAGACTCGCAGGCTGCATCTGCACGCTAACAAGCTAACAGTGGCCTACAGTCAGGAATCAAAGCCTTATTGTCGCTGTTTATAATCTCTTTACTTGTCAATTTCGAACATCTTTGCTGAATAAAAGCTTAAAAATCTTTGATGAATGGAAAACAAAACCTCAGAAGGTTGTAAAGTTAAACACACTCCTACTAAACCCATCTAATGTGTGTCTATAAAAAGGCACTGATCACTGAACACTTGTTCACTTATTGCTCTCAGGATGTGGCCAGTAATGATTTGTGAATGCCGATGACAATACTTCATGGTATGTTAAATATCTGCAAAAATAACAAAGTTCAATATTTGCCATTTTCTTTAAAGGGGACCTATTATGCTTTTGTGCCTTTTCCCTTTCCTTTAGTGAGTTACATAGTTTTTGTGCATGTAAAAGGTTTGCAAAGTTACAAAGTCCACACCAAAGGGAGTTACTCTCCCCCACAGAAACACTGCTCCTGAACTGCCTGAAATGCCTCGCTTGAAGCCTTTTCTTCCATAACATGGTGATGTCACCAAGTAACACATTTTGCCCAGCAGCTAGTTTGGCAAGCCCTCAAACAAAGCTAGTTAGAGCAGAGCTGAAATGGAGTCCAAAGAGTTTGGTTCGCCTGACCAATCATAACAGTGGGCCACCTGACCAATCAAAGCAGACTGGACTTTTCAGGAGGGGGTGGGGCAGCAGCTCAAACAGAGCGTTTCAGACAGAGGGTGAAAAGAGGTGCTGAGGAACAGCCAGTATGAGAAAAGTAAAGCGTTTTTTGAACATCAAAGTATGCAAACAAGTCTTAGCAGAAACCCCAAATACAAGTATGCACCTGAAAATAAGCATAATAGGTCCTCTTTAATATGGTGGGTATGTCCTCAAAAAATTTTGGCTCATGTAAAACCAACAAACAGCATAAAAAATTGCCTTGATAATGTTGCTTTACGCCGAAAGTGCAGCCTGCGGCGAGCTGCCATGCAATGTCTATTGAAAAGCTGCGGCGGCCGCTTGATTCTTGGCTTGAAGTGCAGCCAAAATAAAAGTTGGGAAAAGTTTAACTTTTAGTGGCAAAGTGTGGCTAAACACCTGACTCCTGTGACATGTTGACATATGTTACAAAGATTTCTTTCCACCTGAAACGCATGAATACGCCTCTCGGCCACAGAAGATTCAGCATCCGCAAACCCATTATCCTGCTAACCCTATAACCATGTCAAAACATCCAAACACAGGTAGGAGATATAGTTGGCGCTGCGGGCCGCTTGGCTCCCACCTAAACCTGTGTGTATAAGTGTACCTGGCATGTCACAATAACAAGGGCCGGTCATAGGCAGAGAACAGAGTGTCTTTTGTAGGGAGAACCAGGACGACCAGCATCCCCCGTCGGGCTCCTGCCCCTATGAGAGAGCTGAAGTCTCCCGACCTCCAGCACCTAGTCTGCCAGCCAGCCAGGGCCCAGCCCGGAGGAGCCTGTCATCACCACCACAGAGGCCTCTATTCATCCCCGCAAAGACAAAGCCAAAAGTGTACAGCAGCCATCCAAGGCATCCCAAGCATCCAGATATCAACCAGCGATATCATTTTAGGCTTTTGTGAGCCCGTGCTTTGGTTTAACCGCCGTTCCCTCCCTCCCTACCGTCCCTGCTCTTCGTCCCCTCCACGTCGAGGATTTGACCGTTTTGTGGTGCAAGGACCTCACATGCGCTGCACATCCTCTCTACCACACATTGGAATTGGTTGCTAATTAGTGACGTCATTTTAAACACTTTTGAGTAAATTCATGAAAAGCTACCTGGTGTCAGGTACAGGCTGTTTTACCGGATGAACAACTGGGGTGCTTTCAATGTGAAAATATGCACTGTTTTTTCATTTTTCAACAATATCTTTGCTTTTGGAAAAATGTTTTTCTTTGAGAAACCTTCGCTCCCATCGGTTGGATGTGATAACATCCATAGTGAAAACCATAGAAATAAAATTCTATTTCTATGGTGAAAACCAAACAGAGTACTGATATATACGTATACACAACAAAGTGTTTCAAACAGCCATTAACACATCGTCAAACTCAAAATTTCAAATTTAAACCTGGACTTACTCAAGCAGGACCTGCATAGTACCCAAACTTTGCAACACAACATTCAGCAGAACATTTAGCTGCTGACCATGGCTCAAGATAGCAAGCTTGAACTTCATCAACATCAAATCCAAAGAAAGAGAAACATGTCTGCCGGCGCTGTTTGACAAGAAAACCACTTGTGTCCCGGCTTAAGAACAGCAACTAATAAAGGCAGGTGTTTAAATGGCAGTGGGGCTCACATTGTTCAGTGTTCACATTGCACACGTTCCCATGTCAGACCCTTCCGGTGTGGCCCTCCACTGGCCACGCTGGGCCCCTGAACTCGGTGGTGAAATCTCCACCTGCTGATAGCATCAGCTGCCCCACCGCTCCCCCCCTCCCTCCACCACCACCCCCTTCTCTCGGGCATGTGTGGCGGCCACTGATAAAAGAACTGTAGATAAGAGGAAACACAAGCTGTGATGAGGAACACATTGCCGCTAGGAGAACAGAACAGAACATCAGCCCAGTGGAAAGGAACAAGAAGGAGAGAGGAGGAGGAGGAGGAGGAGGAGGAGAGAGGATCTGAAAGTGATTAAAGGAGAACACTGGGTAGAAGAGAACAATCTGTTTCCCCAGGCTAAAAAAAGGGAGAGAAGAGGAGGTTCTGTCAAACAAAACTGAACAACAATAAATATGAATGGTCAAAGAGCTGAAGGTTATTCTATACGGTATATTTCTGAACCCGACCAGCGCCTTGTTAGATTTGGGATGCATGCGGTTTGTCGAAAAAATAAACAAAAAAGTTACCGCAATCAAGTTACTGCAGACAAGTACCCATAAATACGACATGAGACGTCGCATAAATACATAGTACTGAGAGTCCAAGCAAGAATATTACTATACAAAACATTGTTGTTGTGTTTAGCAAGCACTGCTGCAGTATTTCTAGTGCAAGAGCTTGAAGATGTTCTAGCTGTTGCTGGGTTTAGAAATACTCCTACTGATAAACAATCCTCTGCTGTTTCCAGCTCAGTTCTCTTGGAAAACAAGAGTGAATGTAAATAAATCGGAGCTGTTGACGCGGGCTGAGAGTGGAGGGGACAGGTGCCACAATGACACCGCCGACCTCCAGGGGATGTATGCATCCCATAGCGGTGTCCCCTTTCAAGATGGACACCGGAGGGGACAAACCAGTTGGTCCACACCCAGTACGGCAGCGGGTCACTCTGCTACAGCCAGGGAAACACCCGCGGTGGCTTAAGAGGCACTTAGCGTGCATTGTTTGGGAATTTTTAGGCATATAAATCACATTTCTGTCCATCTCATGCTAAGGATAATTTGTCTGTCTTGTATAGAAATTCTCTTGTAGGTCTTATTTATCTTCCTTCCTTTTATTTTTCACTAGGGCTGTCAAAGTTAACAAGATGAAAATGCGTTAATGCAAATTTGTTTTAACGCCACTAATTTCTTTAACGCAACTTGCGATTTCTACGTTGTAGCGGGCTCAGTTTTAAAGCTAGAGTGAAGATACTGGCATCATATAAAACCATAAAACCTAAGGAATCTTGTCGTGGAGGATGCTAAATAATGCTCCAAACTTACACTAACTTTTGGCGAGGAAAAACTTGGATGGTCAATTTCAAAAGGGGTCCCTTGACCTCTGACCTCAAGATATGTGAATGAAAACGGGTTTTATGGGTACCCGCGAGTCTCCCC
The DNA here is from genome assembly GCA_916700685.1 of Adelosebastes latens. Lineage (NCBI taxonomy): Eukaryota > Metazoa > Chordata > Actinopteri > Perciformes > Sebastidae > Adelosebastes > Adelosebastes latens. The sequence continues at coordinate 15,290 of CAKAKR010034616.1, read as the reverse complement.
TTTATAGACATGCCCACTTTATGATAATCACATGCATGTTAATTGTGATTAACTGTGGACAATCATGAGATTAATAGTGATCAAATAATAATCGAATGACAGCCCTACTTTTCACATATTATTTTAGGGAGAACCGCTCTCGGCTTTCTACTCTGCTGTGCTTACTGTAAGCCGTGCTGGATACAAGCAGCTTTGGCATGTTTAAAATGTAAACTAATATATATAGCTCAAAAGAATCTATTAGCCTGCATTTGACCAAGTACGCCCTGCTCCTGGCCAGGCTCCCTCCTATTGGCTCGGAGTCAACGTAAAGTGTCCCGCTAATCCAACAGTTGTCTGGCCACGCTGAAAGTCACCTCTGAGTCCAGCTCTAGCACTCGTGTCAGGAATCCACAGGCTCTTTGCATACCGAGTGGCCGGATATCCTCTAGTTAAAGAGGGCCCTCTAAGCCAGGGCCATGTGTTGGTCGACTGGGGAGGGTGACAAGGGGGTAGCGGTTGTGGCGGGGATGTACAGGCGGTGCTTAAAAGGCCTTTAGAGTGACATCAGCATCACTTTGAGCGGACACAAAACGGTGGAGTGAGAGCGCGGCCTGTTCAGGTTCCATAGAAACCGCTGCGTTTTCCTGCAGCCGGCTAAAAGTGCAGTTGCTCCTGCTCCGAGCCCGCGGATCTGTGCATCTGTGAATGGCTTTTGTGTTGCTGCCGGGGCAGAACAAAGTGAGTTCAGGTTACTGCACTCCTCCCGTTATTGGCCCACATTGTCTCTAATTATTCTAGCAAACATTGACACAGCATGTGTGGTCTCACATTTATACCCCACCTCCCCCTTCCCCTCCCATGCTTAACAGAGAGGGAGAAGACAGAGCAGAAAACAAGACAGAAAGAACTTATGAAAGGAGGGGAAGGAATGATGAGACAAAGAAACGTACTTGCATTCATTATGATGCAATTATAAGTGGAATTGCTTGAAGCCGTACTGAGAGGCTGTGCTTGTTTTCTTGTTTTCGAGCCTGTGAAGAGAACGCAGTGTATTCTCAGGGGGGTTTTCCTCACCATTCTCCCATGCCACCTCAACTCGTGAGAGAACAAATGCACCATGCCAACTCGAGCTTTTAATACACGAGCAACCAAGACCGACCAGCGGAGGGTAGAGTGCAAAACGATGGAGTTTTCTAGGATGCAATAACCCAAAACAGAAAACAGCCACAGCTCTAAAGCTCAATCCCACACTCTAATTTGAATTCTGAAGCTTTCCCCCGTTGCCGGGGCGCTTCTAACTCCGGCTTTTGCAAAACAATAATTATGACGAATGTATGCATCAGTAGCTTACCAAATCCTCTGTCCATGAGCTTAGCTTGAGGCAATGCTGCAGAAAAGCTCACCCAAATATGCTACATGTGGTTGCCAATAGGAAATGGCTTAAAGTTAGGCACAAGGATGGTCTGGTGTAAAATCAAATGAGGGAAATATAGAAAAGGTCAGAGAAGGCGAGCTTAGTTACTGAAAAATGTGGCACCATAACCTCTTATCATTTGGTAGCAGTGCTATAGAAAAGCTCAGCTGAGTGTGAAGCCGTTACTGTAAAGTTCCCTTAAAAGCCTTTCTGAGCAGATCTATTGCAGATTTTTACTGGAAGCCATTAGAGCAAATGGACTGACTCATCTGCCAGGAAGTACAGCATAGATGGGTTCTGATTAGTAACAGTGGATTCAGGCTTTTTTAATTTTACACCTCTCCTCTGAGATTTGATAAGATCATCATGTTTTGTCAGATCGGATTTGAATTGATGTACTGAAGCTGCCGTCAGGACTATCAGACTACTGCACTTTAACAAAAAAGTGTGGTGTTTGCAGCATCTGAGCTCCATGTGCCCGACGACAACAGAGCTGCAGTATGGCGTTTCACTACAAAGCATTCTACTGAAACTAGTACCTACAGTACATCATGTGTGGGTGGTACCATAAAGTCCTATCCTGCAAGGTCATGGGATGAAGTTTGTGTGTGACAGTCATTATCTGCTCAGTCATGATTAGATACTAGGGCTGCACAACTAATCGAATATTAATTGAAATCAGTTTTGTCTTCCAGCAATTAAATGAACATGATCGAATGCGATATTGACATTTAAAGGGGACCCATTATGCTCATTTTCAGGTGCATACTTGTATTTTGCGTTTCTACTAGAACATGTTTACATGTTTTAATGTTCAAAAAACGCTTTATTTTTCTCATACCGGCTGTGCTGCAGCACCTCTTTTCACCCTCTGTCTGAAACGCTCTGTTTGAGCTCCCGTCTGCTCCGATTGGTCAGCTGATCCACTCTGTTGTGATTGGTCAAGCAAAACAAACTTTTCGGACTCCGCTCCAGCTCTGCTCTAACTAGCTTTGTTTGAAGGCGTGCCAAACTAGCTGCTATAGGCAGGTATTATGCAAATGTGTTACTTGGTGACATCACCATGTTACAGAAGAAAAGGCGGGACTTCAAGTAAGGTGTTTCAGGCAGTTCAGGAGCAGTGTTTCTGTGGGGGAGAGTAACTCACTTTGGCGTGGACTTTGTAACTTTGCAGAACTTTTACGTGCACAAAAAACTATATGACACACTAAAGGAAAGGGAAAAAGCACCAAAGCATAATAGGTCCTCTTTAATATGTGTGTTCCGCTCATAGAAAACGCTGCTGCATATCAAATCAAGGGCTTCCTAAACTAACAACATGTTTTGGCTTCACTTGTTTTAAGTCTTACCTTGATGCAAATATTTGTACATAAGAAGGAATGCATCACAACATGGAAGTGAAAGCAGTGCTCTGTTAATTAAATGTGAAAGTGCAAGAAAAATATTTCGTCCCTAAACACAATGAATAATCCTGATTATCATGTTGGCCATAATCGTGCAGCCTTAATGGATGCTTCTGCTAACACCTATAGTCAAGATCCCGACTAGCTGTTTTCCCCTATTTCCAGTCGTTATGCTAAGCTAAGCTACCCGTCTCCTGGCTGTAGCTTCAGATTTATCAGACAGATATGAGAAAGCAAATAAAGTAAATATTTCCCAAAATGTTGAACTATTCCTTTAATGATACTTATATCAGGAATATATCTGAGCTGTATCTACTGCATGAATAAATCTACAATATACACATTTCCTCCAGCATCTGTTATATGACAGAGAACGATGCTTCCAAGTCACTGGCGAGGCCACCGTCCAAATCTCAGCGCCGCATCTCTGGGATGTGTTTACTTCGAAATGCCTGCGGGATGCATGTCACCCCGGGGGTGACAATTTGACTTTGTCACATGCCTGTGGGATGCAGACAGAATAGCAAAGGGCTGCATTGGCCAGTCTTTTTCTGTCATTCCTATCTTCTCCCACTCGATCTCTCCTTTCTCTCAAAACAGCATTCTGAGAAACTAGATTCCTTGACATGTCTGAGGACAAGTTGTCATTATAGCGAGCCAAGTGTGTTTGGACAAACTGCCCATACCCTGCCAAGCAAAGAATAGCCAAGATCTCCTCGGTGCCTTTTTTCGTCGCTAAAAATGAAAAGTGCGGCTTTTATAGTGACACATGACAGACGGACGCATCTGGATGAACAGAGGAGAAGGGGTGGGATTGAGAAAGCACAGTGACACTAATAATGATGGGCTCCATCTCACTACACAAAACAATTTGATTGTTCCTTCCTATTTTTCATGAACTTTAAACTATGTTTGAAAAAAAATGTATGCTGGTAAAAAAAAAGAAAAAGAAATACTTTGACATTTTTTCCCTGACAGCAACATGCAGGGGTAATGAGGGGTGAACAGATGGATTGCAAGGGGACAAAAATGGGCACAGCTGGCCAGGAGTAATTGTCCTGACCTTTTCATATACACTCAGGTTCACATTGAGCCATCGGGGGTTTGGAAGGTGGGGTATCAGCCATCCTTGTATTGCTACGGGAGTGCGGATACGATTTGCATGACGGAAAATGTCATATCCATTAACCGAACTGACCGCGGTGTTTCAAGATGTCGTCTAAACACGTTGCACCTTTCCAACTCGCTCATCTAAGAGATCTAATGTAAATGATATACTGTATAAATTAAAATGCCTCGGTGTGCATCTTTCTACAGACATCCGTAAAACGTCTTTTAACCCCTTAATTCACTACTTAGAGTAAAGAAAGTCTATATTAAAACCTCTGAAGCACATCCAGTTTAGATACTCTAAATCAGTTCTACTTTAAGAAACAAAATATCCCGCTGTGTTTTGTAGAATATCTGTGGCTGGAAGGTTTGGACCGCCTTTCTTTGCCCACAGCATGAAGCTCAATTGCAGTTTTCACCTAACAGCAGCCCTTTAGAGGCGCAGTGCACCTGCAGACTGACACTGAAATAGAGACAACGTGATGGTTAACTCACAGTGGACCTGCTGGTTTCTTTCACTGATGAACTATATCAGTGTGAATGCAGTTACATATCAAACTGCCGGCCACGATTTATCTTGTTCATGATGCTCTGCATCAGGGTCAGGTTCCAGTGTTTTAACAGCTGGCATAGTTGTAGCACGTCGGGTTGGAATAAAAATCAGAGCAGCAAATTAAACTGGCTTTATGAACTGGTTTCAATCAATTACCTACTAATTATGAATTAAAGCAATTAACATGAATTACCAGCAGCACAATCTGTTGAGTGTTTCTCGCACAGTCATGGACATTAACCATTAAATTATGAATCGATTAGTTGGTGGTCAGAGTTAATTATAACTACTTATAGTGTGAAGTCATTCATCAAGTAAAAGTGATAATGAAACATGTAAGCTACTGTACTGTAAATTGAATATCTTTGGTGCTGTTGCTAAGACACAATAAGCTATTTGAAGAATTTTGTTTTTCATTACTTTCTGGCGCTTTACAGACTAATTGAAAAGATGAACCGATACAGAATTGTTATTTGCAGCCCTGCGTGGAAGCTTTGGTATGAATTGTGTTTTGTCTCTGTCCATCCACGTATATGCAGCGATTAGCTGGATGGTCCTGTGATCGTCATGAATTGCTACGCTCTACATGCTGGAAACAAGGAGGTCTCCTCTTTTACAACCACGCAACAAAGGCTTTGTGCTGCAATCTTGACTTCCGAGTCCGACCCAGGATGCACGAGTTAAAAAAGGCCGACCTCCGCGTGAACTCCAAATAAATAAAAAAAAGTGCAGCTGTTTACTGCTATTTTGACATCAAAGGGACGTCACGTCACAAAACAAGGGGCGAGGAGAAGAGGACTTCAATCAGAGGCATGCAAATAACCTTTGGCAAAGCGAATCAACAACGGTGAATTATTGCCGAGCGCTCTCGACGAGGGAGATACTTCCCTGCCGTGTGTGTGCCTCCCAACTGTCATGGGAGCTGTCAATGAGTTATCAGCCTGATGATCATGGGGGCATTTTGAAAGAATCTGTGTTCATGCTTGGTTTAACACGCATTACAAGGGAAGCACATGTACACACTCTCTGCCACACACAGGCCCTGTGTAAAGTTTACAAAGACCAGCGTCAACTCCGTTCCACCTGTTGTGTACTTTAGAAACGCCCAGTGGATTAACCTATCTGCTGAAATCAGATAAAAAAACTCTTTCCCGTTCCAAGTCCTCCATCAAAAACGTAAATAAAACTCCTTTCAGCAGGATCCTCGCATTAGCTTAGCGTCGGGGAGGTGACCCAACACCTCCGCCTGCGAGGCGTTCTCTGGCTCCAACATAACACGCATTATTTTTCTCACCGCGCTTGTGCAAGGGAACACCTCCACCTTTATTTGTATGGGAGCGGATTTAGCTCGAAGGCCTGCAATTACATCATCATTCAGTTTTGCAGCGCCGCATATCAGGGCCGGCATTACTCAGAGAGGCCTTTGAAGAGTTTGGCCCAGCCCTCGCTCCCTCTCTTCTTCCCTCCTCCCCTCCTCCACCACCCCCTTCGGCACTGCCTTTGATGTCAGCGCGTGGAGCTGCGCCGAGCGTCGCGGCCTCCCAGGCCTCCCCGCCTCGCCTGATCCTATCTGCTCAGGCGGCACATTCATGTGGTTTACACCCGCAGCACGACTCCCGGCAGCTATTCACCCAACCCCGCAGGCCCCTCCCTGATCAGGGTCCAGCCGGGGCTGGAGAGGGACGCATGCATGGCCTGAGCTGCCGACGGGGGTCGAGGGGAAGGACAGGACGAATAGTGGCGGCTTTATCAAAGCCCGGGGCTGCACTGCGGAGCTTTTATTGGCATGGTGTGTTAGTGAAGGTACTATATTTGTGGATTCATGAAAGGAAAAGTCACACCTGACCCTTTCTGGAGTTGAATCAGAAAACAACAGTGACTTATCTCAGCTGCAATGCACAATCCTTCAAAAATAAATACTCAACTTTGAGAGAGTATTCTTTTGGCACACAAAAAAAGGCAGCAAAGAGCAAAATAGAAAAGCCAGTGTGCCCCAAATATTTTCATACAGTATACCCATGATACAGGAACGACATAAAAAGAAAGCCAATTTTTCATTTCAGAAATGTAGGGCGCATCTTTAGCAACAGGAAGGAGGAGGAGGAGGAGGTGGGAAGATGCAGTGATATATCTTCACTGTGGAGCGGAGAGGACATGCAGCACTCTACCAGAAAAAGAAAAATGTGGAGATAACCCAGCTTGTTCTCATCTGACCAAGCAAGCCCAATCCATCATACCTCTGGCCCCATTGTGTTACAGCCTGGATCTTCCTCATTACTGGAACAACTACCTACACACATACACACACACACACATAAGTGGCCTCTAGAAACCGTTGTAAGAGGAGAGGGTTATGGCAGAGATGAACATGATGGGGTCGGAGCTTCCACCTGAAACTGATTTGTCCCCATCTGGCACCCCTGTAAATGACCTTTGCCACGGTCGTGTTGGAATCCATTAAAGGAAACAAAAGGAGGGGAAATGAAAAATGGTCGGTTATCTGAAAGATGGCCCATCAGTAACACAGACACACGATGCATTAAGCCGAGGGTGATCATGTGCACAAAACCAGAGAGATTGCAGCTAGGGCTAAAACGTATTAGTATTAGGGCTGTCAAAGTTAACGCGATAATAACGCGTTAATGCAAATTCATTTTAACGGCACCAATTTCTTTAACGCATTAACACAACATGCGATTTTTACTTAACCTCTTGAAAATCTGACAGGCCGCCGATCTTTCGGAGGTTGTAGTGGACTCAGTTTTAAAGTTAGAGTGAAGATACTGGCATCATATGAAACTAGAAAACCTAAAGAATCAATTGGTACCAACACATGTCACACTAGCTTGTCGCGAAGGAAGCTAAATAACGCTCCAAACGTACGCTCAAATTTGGCGAGGAAAAACTGTCATGGCCATTTTCAAAGGGGTCCCTTGACCTCTGACCTCAAGATATGTGAATGAAAATGGGTTCTATGGGTACCCACAAGTCTCCCCTTTACAGACATGCCCACTTTATGATAACATGCAGTTTGGGGCAGGTCATAGTCAAGTCAGCACACTGACACACTGACAGCTGTTGTTGCCTGTTGTGATTTGAGCATATTTTTATGCTAAATGCAGTACCTGTGAGGGTTTCTGGACAATATTTGTCATTGTTTTGTGTTGTTAATTGATTTCCAATAATAAATATATACATACATTTGCATAAAGCAAGCATATTTGCCAACTCCCATGTTGATAAGAGTATTAAATACTTGACAAATCTCCCTTTAAGGTTAATTTTGAACAGATAAAAAATGTGTGATTCATTTGCAATTCAAAATTGGACTGACAGCCCTAATTAAAAGCAACATTGTGTCTGCATATGAGGCTGATACTTATGTAATGATGTACACAAGAGAAAGAACTTTGAACCCTGTCTTCTTGAACTTGAGTGAGCGGGACGGATCTGTGATAAGACCTCTCTTTTCATGAAAACAAATGTGAGTAGTAAGAGGACGGAGGGCTCAAGGATCTGAGTGTATCAAGAGGTAGGAGGAGACAGATAGTGCTCGGAGTGAAATGGACTCCCAGTGCAGCTACCTTCCCAGTCTATTGGCAAAAAAAGTACAACAAAAGGGGAGGCTGGCGTTGTGGCCTTCCACGGTTAGTCAGCACATTCCTGGCCGACAACAAAGCGCGCCTCTGCCTGGATGAGCCGCTGTGAGCATTGTCATCTCATAACCCTCGACCCCGTAGCCTTTGTTTTGCAGACCCTCTGTGTCAGTGGATACAAATATGGGCTGAGGGGATGGACCGGGCCTTTCAGCTCTGTTTCATCAAACGCAGGGAGACACACCAGGGGCTAGTTAGAAAGCACAAAAAAAAAAAATACACTCCGGGCACTTCTTCATCTTTGACTCGTTACAAATGTGTTTCAAAAATAACCTGAGTGAAGATGGGCTGTGTGAAAAATCATTTTTCCAACTTGTCAAAGTGTGACATTCTTTTATGGTGCATTTCCTAGCACTCATTGTAGAAAAATCACAGCCTCGGGGCGAAGCTGAATTAACATTTCCTCATCATTGTAGAGTAAAGCAGAGGACAAACACAAGACGGTCATACTAATGAGCTCGGACACATAATCAATAGCAGATCAGGAGGAGAGCGACGTTGGGGAATAGGGTTCCCCTGGGAGAGGCTTGGATAGTGGAGAGAAACTGACGCTGACTGCTAATCTCTCTCTGTGTGGAACATCAAAGATGGGCTCAGCCACTCAGCCCAGTGGAAACTAACATAGCTACTGGGGCCACCAGTACCAACATGCACTTGTTCCAGGTGGAGCTGTGCAGTGAGCGGGAATGAGGAGCTCAGAGAGAAAGAGTGAGGGGGTAAACAGAGCCAGGAGAGGAAAACAGGGGCTGCTGGTTTGAGAGATGGTGTGGGCCAATTAAAAGAAGTCTGGACACGTACTAAGTGGGGATGTTCCTAACGACTAATTTCCCTGACATTTAAACGGAAGTTTAAACTTAGACTACACTTAAAGTAAGAAAACACTTAAAATAGAGCACACTTAAATATTGTCCAAAAAAATATTGTGTATATTATATATCTTAGTATCCTAGCGTGCAAGTTTGATTCATTGATCTAGCTGGCTTTAGACCGCTTTGTTGATTCATAGCACACTAATAATTTATAATAATATGAAGTTTAACCAACTAGTTATTTTGGTGCCAACTAGCGAGGGTAGGAACATTTAATCAACTATCGCGCACATCCCTAGGACTAAGACTAAGATTTTACAAATCTACTGTGAGATTGTGATCGAATTAGTCATTTAACAACAATTTCCTACAGTGATTGATACTTTAGTGAGTAATAACGCCAGATATTAGCTAGTTCCTGCTTCTCCAGTGTAACAATTTGTTCTTTTTTCTTGTTTAATATCACTGTAAATTCCATATATTTGGGTTTTTAAATTGTTGTTCGGGCAAATTAAGCAATTTGAATATGTTATCGTAGTCCGTGGGAATATAAAATGGGCAATTGTCATTATTTTTTGTCTATTTATAGGCTTAATGATTCACTGAAATCTATTTTGTGTCTTTAATAGCGAGCCGACAGCAAGATTACAGTAAATGAGGGCAGAGAGAGGTGGGGAACGATATGCGAGAAGGATCTGGGGAGCAGGACGTTGTGGTTCATGGTCGGAGCTCTAAAACCCTACGCCACCAGGACACCCAAATACAAGTGAAGTTTTGACAATTTATTAGTACGCGCTGGTTAAGAGATGTCATAGACATGCATTATAGGATGCATGACAAATTTTGGATGCACCTAAAAGAGCAGACTGGTGGTGGGGGGTGAGAGTGTGTGTGTGGGAGAGAAGGGGGGGGGGGGGGGGGGTGTTAAGCAAGAGAAAGAGAAAAACAGTTTAGTCTGTTCTATTCCGAAAAGGGGAGAAACGCAGCCTCAAATTACTTTGGCCGGGACATGAAAGTGAAACAGGGTGGCGGTTAAGAGACGATAGCACTTAAAATACAGCTGCGACCGCCAAGCCAATAAATGGAAAAAAGTAGGGAGCAGCACTTTTAACCTTTTAAACCAGCGTTTGTGTACTGCTACTGTTGCTTTGGCGCTGGGAGTGGCCCGGTCCCTGGCACCTCCCGTCTGGGCCCGGCCCATTATGGCCTCTTGGGGTTTCCAGCCTGTGGTGAGAAAGCGCGCTGGATGCCTTAAACCACTAAAGCTCTCATTATAGTCTAAATGCAGCGCGACACAACTCTTGCCAGCTCCAAGGTAGGAGCTCCAGTATTTAAGCTCATCGTTGTCTTAGCTCAAAACCGCCACTTTCCCCCTGCACATCCAGTCGGAGAGAAAAAACAGCCACTTTCAAAGAACCACATCATGAAGTCTCCCAGCTATAGTTACTGGCACTGCATGTGCATGGAGATGAAGTTCAAAGGTGAAACAGCTCATGGGTGTTGGGAAACTAAAGTCTCTTCTTCCGGACGCTGGATTCAGGGGATGTCCCGTGTCTCTGTGTCCCTTCGGAGAGGAAGTAGGCAAAAGCCACATTATTCCCTCTGGTTCTGGCCCGGCGACACTATGAGCTCCATCTGGTCCTCTCGGTGCCCCTGCCACGTCCCTGCCTCCGCTCCTCACTCGCATGCTGACAGCACGGGCCCACTGGAAATCAGAGGCAGATGTGCACTCATGCAGCGCATCGCAGCTCGTCTCAATGCAGGAAAAGACGATTTGGCGTCGGGGAGACAATAGAGAAGTGATGAGCAGCAGATGGCGTTTCCCTTCGTCGCATCAAACGTGTATTAATCAGGAGAGCCACGTGTGTGCTGTCAACAACGATGGGAATGTGGAGACAATTCCAGAAATTAGATTACATCTAGAAGCAGAGCGCTTTCAGTGTCATCTGGCTTTGTCAACACCTGCCAGTGTCCATCTTCACACCTGGAACTCAATTCGAGGACGATTTGGTCGTGCCATCAATTGCCCTACTCAACAGGCTTAAGGCCCTGACACACCAAGCCGACGGTCGGTCACCGGACAGTTTGGGGCCGTCTGTCGGCCTAGTTTTTGCGGTGTGTCCCGCACCGTCGGCTCTAGTCTGCCCGTGTCCGAGGCTTTTCGGACGATTCAGCATGTTGAATCGGCGGCAGAGCTCGTCGGTGAGAGAAATCACTCCGATTGGCTGTTCAACTTAAACAAATCAGTGCACAAGAAGAGAAATGAATGTCGGCTTGGTGCGTCTGGGCCTTTCAGTCAAAACTGCTGCTAGTGTGTGGAAAGGTATCGCAAGACTACCATATGTATGGAGCTGTGACGATTAATTGATTAGTTGTCAAATATTAAATTAATTGGCAACTATTTTGATAATCGAGTAATCAGTTTGAATCATTTTTTAGGTCAAAATTCTCTAATTCCAGCTTCTTAAATGTGACTATTTTCTGGTTTCTTTACTCCTCTATGACAGTAAACTGAATATCTTTGGACAAAACAAGACATTTGAGGACGTCATCTTGGGCTTTTATAGCCCAAACAACTCATCGATTAATCAAGAAAATTATCACAAAATTAATCAGCAATGAAAATAAACATTAGCTGCAGCCCTAGCTATGTAAAATATGAAGTTAAGTCCAAGTCCTCTAAATCAGTGTTTCTTCACTTAACCCATTTCTCTGGGCCAAAAGCACACAATGCTGGTTTCTCATTTTCCTTCTAGCAGTCTAATCAGGAAGTATTTAAATCTGGGACAAGAGGTGAATACAATTAACTACCTGGCAGGATGGAGGACCTGCAGTACTCTGCTCGCCAAGAATCAGAGTTAAGAGCCAATGATGTAAAAGCGCTCTTAAGGTCATCTCAGGGAAAGGCCTGTTGCTACACACACACAGTCAGACAGAGTGATTTAAGGAGACATTGATTTTCTTTGCTATTACCGAGTTGAACTGGAGCAATCAGGGGAACTGACTTGGGAAGCCTGGGGTTTGGCACTGTGGCCAGATCTGCATCGTCATGCTTCCCCCCCTTAGAGCGGAGCGAGAAGCAAATTAACTTAATTTATTATTTTTGGCCCCCTGGCAGCCACTTTTCGCACTCTTCAGGCAGAGCTGAGCGGGTGTTGGCTTTAGGGAATTTGCAAAGGCGAGTTAAGCGGTGATCGTGGTTGGGTCTTTGCTCAGGAACGTTGCCAAGCCTCCGCTTTCCCCTGCATTTGAACCCATACCTGCTGAGGTCTGGCCACTACTGTGCACACAAAGTAACGCAAACCCCTCAGGGCTCTGTTCAAACAGCAGAAGAGAGGACCAGAAGGCCCCGTAAACCTCAGGCAGACCAAATCAAGCGCCCTATTCACTGAACACAAGAAGGCTCAGACCTTGTAAGCAAAAAAAAGTCGACAAGTGCAACGCTTGCGGAGGTCACGGCGGACAACTGGAGGCACAGGAACCTAAATATTTGTGTTCAACCCGATTCCAGTGTAAAACTATATCCGTTACAATACCGCAGCAATTTCCCAACACGTTCCTGCAATGTTATTTCACAAGTATAGAATTTGCAAGTGGGGAATTTGATATCGGTTTAAAATTATACTCCTCAAGTTGTATGGTTGTCATCCATTGTCAGTTTCAACTTTCATAAATCTTTCGTAGAATATATGTTGTAAGAAATTCAAGACAGAGCGCCGTGCTGGACAAAACTGCCCCTCATTATAGCCTGACAAAATATAAGCTGCCTCTAAGTGGTCAGAGGCTATGTTAGCAAAGAAAGCAAAAGCCTAAATAGATGTGGTTTCCGATGTAAAGCTGAGGTCCGACATTTCTGTGTGGTTACCGAGTGGCGCCAAATGGCCATCACTGTGTATAAACAGGGGCCATTTTTGTGCTGCGTATCCCCTCCTTTGATGCCCACATATCATCTTTGTTTCAAAGTTAAGAGTCTGCAGTTTGAGGAGAACAAAAATGCCTCTGAAAAGATGCTGCTGTGAAGTTGATACAGACATTGTTGCAGCAAGAGTGGCAAGAGATGGAGGGATGCTACTAGATGTGTTAACAGGAAGACAAATGTGCGAATGATGTCGCCGTCTTCTGACTCGTGGAGGCGTGCTGCAGGAATTCTACGCCACAGTTGAGGTTTCTTGTGACGCAGCCCACCAGTGACACAACATGGTGAACTTGATTAAACTCAAATGTGTATTTGCAGCATTTAAACACCCCCCCGCCCCACTCTCTCTCTCTCTCTCTCTCTCCATAGGCTGCACTGTAACCTGGCCTCCCACCACAGACCAATGATCTCATGGAGCTCAATAGTTTCTGCAGTCTGAGGTCACACTTCAGCAGCTACTGGCTTTTATATACGACAAACGAAAACCATCATCTCTGCTGAAACCTCAAATATTTAACCTCACTTCAGAAAAAATCTTCATAGTGAAGCAGCGTCCAATCAGTCACAAGCTTAGGCGCAGTTTGAACTTTAAGGTTGGGGGTTCACAAAAAAAGAACTAGAGGGAATGTAATGTGTACTGTACACTTCAGAGAGGTCTAATGTATTGGGATGTGTGTAGCCTACATATTAGCCTACACCCTCCAAACAGAATGCGAAACGAGCAAGCGTCAGTGACAAAATCAGTTGGATTGCGTTGTTTTCTATTGAAATTGTCCTAGCTGGCCGTGAGCGACAAAGCGCTGCGCAGCGTGCCGTTTTGAGCTGAACTTTTGTCAGACGGCCTGTTTCTATTTATTCCTGTCGCTCGCTTTGAAAGCGCCGCAACGGACGAGGAACAGCTGATTGGTGAAGTTGAAATGAGGAGTTATCTATACGATACCTCCTCATTTTACTACAAAAACCTAAATAAGGTGGCATCTCTCCTCACCAGGAGATCGTCTGAAAGTTTACTTAGGCTACTGTTGGCTGTATAGTATGTGATTTTCAGTAAATATTAGGGTTGGGGGAAAAAAAATCGATTCAGCTATGTATCGCGATTTTTTTTTTTTTTTACGAATCGATGCCAGAATCGATATATTTGCTTCATTTGAGTCTTGCTTCAGTGAGGTAGAAAGAAGTTACCGGTTTTATTGTTGTAGTCTGAGTAAAGTGACGTCATATCCGTTCCGTATCTGTCAAACCAAAACAAACCGCAACGAGCTGAAACGGTATAGCAGAAAACGGCGGAGGGTCCACGTGGATACGACCTGCACCCTCACATTTCAAACCCAACATGGTAAACACTACACATACAGCAAAGTATGGAAACACTTTGGGTTTCAAACATTGTCAGGTAAAGCGGAGCTAGACATCATGGCTAAAGATGCATGCTAACTCAGTCATGAACAGGAAACGTTAACGTGTGGTCAAGTTAAAATTCAAACGGCCCCGATGGAGCCGACCATGGATGAATAAAGAGACCGGAGCTGACGGGAGCCGATTAAAAATCACAATACATATCGAATCGGCACCCAAGTATCGTGATATTATCGAATCGGGAGCTGTATCATCCCAGCCCTGGTAAATATCACATTATAAAACCTGTTTTCTGTTTAAAAAACACAAACTTTGGAAGATAGCAAGTACTACTCACTCATCTTTTAAGTGGTTATGTCTCTAGTCAGATCTTGACCGCACAGCTGATCGGTACGTGGTTTGTTTACATGATGTAACAGTGTGTAGTGTCCGATGTTTAGGCTATAAGTAAATAAAAAGACCACAGATCTATCTTCTCATCTTGTTGGTTTCTTATTCTGTCAATAAGAAGACACAACAAGGTCGATATTATTCAGCACTACAATAAATTACTAGTTCTGCATTATTATAAAAGATGTAGGGTGTTCATTGAGCCCCCTGAACCAACACAAACTCCTCACAAGGGACTGAACTTGTTGGCTCAACTATCAATCACACACTTCATCCAACTTGATGTGCATTAGAAACACTTTGTATTTTATAGATAACTCCAAATACATAAAGATAAAACATCAAAAGGGTGGATACAAGCCATACAAATAACTGCTTCACATTGAAAGTGGCGTCCAATCATTCACAAAGAGCTGCTGCTCTCCTTCCATCACCAATAATAACACAGGATATGTTAGAGGTCAGGACATAAAACATGAAACTTTAAAAGCTCTGGCACATGACTTAAGACCCCCAAACTCTTTTGCTGCCTTTACAAAGCAAGCGGCCAAGTAGATTAAGCAAGAATTAGAAAACTTCAAATAAACACTTTGGCTCTGGGAGAAAAAAAAGCTCCATATTTGAGTGACTTCTACTCCATCAAAGCTGGGGTGGTTGATCCAAGCATAACCAGCTCTGGGCCAAGTGCACTTGTCATGTTT
>CAKAKR010034615.1:0-10747 GCA_916700685.1 Adelosebastes latens | reverse complement strand
TAGCAACAGTAGTGTGTTGTCCTGCTAGCTTAGCAACAGTAGTGTGTTGTCCTGCTAGCTTAGCAACATGAGTGTGTTGTCCTGCTAGCTTAGCAACAGTAGTGTGTTGTCCTGCTAGCTTAGCAACATGAGTGTGTTGTCCTGCTAGCTTAGCAACATGAGTGTGTTGTCCTGCTAGCTTAGCAACATGACTGGGTTGTCCTGCTAGCTTAGCAACATGAGTGTGTTGTCCTGCTAGCTTAGCAACAGTAGTGTGTTGTCCTACTAGCTTAGCAACAGTAGTGTGTTGTCCTGCTAGCTTAGCAACATGAGAGTGTTGTCCTGCTAGCTTAGCAACATGAGGAAGCTAATGCTAGTTGGGATGAACTCTTTCTACCACCTATCTATTCAAATCACCAGTGAGCCCATTGCACGTCGCTGAGCCTCTAAAATAAACTTTGCAAGACACATATTTGATATTTGATCATATAATATAACAGTTCTCCTGCAGTTCTTGGTCACATGGTTACCTGGCAGGTGTTTGCAGTCCAGCCTTTTGTTTGTTTAGTGTTATTGTTCCACAAACCCCCTCAAGTGGATGTACAAGCAGACACAACTACACCATGTTCCTCCTGTAGACACCAAACACTAGTCTATATATGCTACCAAACACACACAACCTTGTACTGTAGAAAAGACTGCATCATAATTATAGAAGTCATTTAAAATTAAAGAACATCAACAATCAATCAACATTTATTTGTATAGCCCTTTACAATAATCAAAAGGTCCCCAAAGTGCTTCACATTAACATCAAGAAATAACAGGAATAAAAACATAACATATCATAAAATCGTAAAAAGGTACATAAAAAGCACAGGGAAAGTGTCACAGCGCTATAGGTATTAAAAGCCAGTCTAAATAAAAAAAGTCTTGAGCTTAGATTTAAAAAGTACTAGGCAAGTGATAGTGCGTATATCAGGGGGTAACTTGTTCCATAGTTAACATAGTCAAAACATCAGCACTAAAATAATAAATAAATCAACGAATTTGTAAAGAGAAATAGTATGCATTAAAAGGAAAGTTTCTGAAAGATTAAAACAAAAAATAAAGTAGATTTGAATAGTATTGTTGAAGGTGGAAGGATGCTACAAGTTAAAGCTCTTCACAGTTAAAGCACATTAACGCTGCAGTCGGTAACTTTGAGCAAATTTGATAAAAAGTTATTTTTATAAATGTCACTATAAACTGTCACTATATCCTGACAGTAGTGCATGAGACAGATAATCTTTGAAAAAAATCAAGTTCCTAGTGCTCTTAATGACATTTGCAAGATTCCACCGCGCCCAAACAAAACCAACCAATCAGAGCCGAATTCTGTTATTGTAATGTAATTGAAAGGAGAATTCCTCTTTGCTGTTTGTAGGAAGTTCATGAATAACTGAGTCACATTCTGAGGTACTGACTTTTTTTCTTTTTAAAGAACGTTATGCCTCAAATTTGTGCTTGTTTGTAACTCCAGCACAGCCCAGAATGGCTTCAAGCGAGCTTGATATGGCTAACTATCAAACTAAATTCAAATTTAGATTAAACAGGTATACACACACACACAGATGCACCGTCTACCTGTCAGAGGTATTTAAGTTAAGTTAGTATTTAAATTAATTATGCTTTTATCTGAAAAAGCTGCTTTTATGGGAAAAAATAAATTATGTTCGATGGCTTTTTGCAAGTCTTCAGGGACTAAGTGAGACGTGTTTCCTGTTCCTACTCTACCTGAGTTACGTGAGTTGACAACTTTATTTTAAAGGAAGTGATCGCTCCTCCTTTTCCACTGCAGGAAGGGCTCAGCGCAGCCTGGGTGCCCAGGGATCCACTGCCCGAGTGCGGGGAGAGCCGCGGCCGAGACCCCAGAGACATGAACCACACCAAGGGCGGCCTGGTCATCTTCACCGCCAACTCACACCCCGCCAGCCGCGAGCTGGGAAAGAGGATTTCAGAGTGAGTACAAGAGGCATGGATGACATATAGCACACATAACCCATATGGGTCCTTGAGGAACAGGTTTCTGTTCTAAAATCGACAATCAATGGTTTTATCAACAAACCCTGTCGATTGACAACTACTTAAACTACTACTTACAGCTTAGTTCAAATTGGACGAGCCCCCAATTTGGTATGGGCCGGCTCTGAGGCCACAACAAATGAGGAAGCAACCACGCAGGGAGTAACTACAAACAAAGATTTATTTAACTAAAATTGAATGATGTTAACAAGGGTAACATAAATATGAATGTTAACAACGTAAACTAATAGGAAAAACAGGCTTCCAGGACTACTTAAGAATTTGTTAACCCAAACTACACAACAAAGCCAAGCTGGCCTAGCACCCGGTGGTGCCAGGGGAATGACGTCCGTCCACCATGAGGATGAGGCGGGTCTTATAATCAGGTTATACCGTTGCCAGCTGTCTCCAATCGCCTGATCGACACCTCCACCTCCAGCTCCAACCCGCCAGGGACCAGGACACTGCAACACACAGGCACAGCATAGCAGCAAACGGCACTCTAGCCCTGGAAGAGGCCCTGGAGCCGTCACACAGGGGAGACCATAGCTTTGGTCTCCAGGGCCGGAGTCGATGCTGTACTCTGCTCCTTTGCTTGCCTGCTTGCCTTCACTCACACACCGCGCTCTTTCTCTCTCGCTCCACCTCTCACGTGCATGCGCACACACTACACACGGGAGTCTGAAGTAGGACAACACAGTTTCAGCATTGATTCATGGAGAGCCCTTCGTCTGGTCAGCTAACATTACTGCCAAGCAGCTGAAATATAGAGTGATATTGTGCTTTTAGCTGACGTATGTCGCCTCACTGTGTTGATCAATGCTCGTTCATGTCTATGTAGAGCAAGCACAAGCGCGAGCAACAGGATGCTGACTTTCATTGACTTAACGGCCACAGGTGTCGCTGCTCACATTTGACACTGAGGTGAAATATTTTCACCAAAGAGCAGTGAAATATTGTTTTTAACAGTCATATAGTGGCAACTACCTGCACATTTATAAAATAGTCCCTGCAGCTAAAAGAATATGAATTTAATGACTTTATAATAACAATTGTAGTTGCATGATTGAGTTGAAACAACGTCCATATTTCATGTGTGTTATGTGTAAAAAAACATTCATGAACTGCAAAACGTACTTGGAATGCACCAATGCGCTCCTGAACTCCACAAGGACATGTTTATAGAACAAATAGAGGAGTTGGCCTGGGTTGTCAGACACTAAATTCCATGCTGTGTGTGAGAGAGATGAAATAAAACACAGGATGTTAACTGCAGAGTGAGCAGATCAGGTTGTCTCAAGAGAAGCAATGTAACAACACATAAATGTCTATGCTTATAGTGTATCATCATTTTTTCTTTTTTTAAATGTATGTTCTCTTGTGAAAATAAGTTGTTTTTTCTTAGCAATCCTTCTTTCTGAATAAATGTAAACATACAAATGCCTTGTGGCTGTGCAAACCTAAGCTGAACCTCTCTCTCTCTCTCTCTCTCTCTCTCTCTCTCTCTCTCTCTCTCTCTCTCTCTCTCTCTCTCTCTCTCTCTCTCTCTCTCTCTCTCTCTCTCTCAGGCGGTTAGGGGTGGAGCTTGGCAAGGTGCAGGTGTACCAGGAAGCTAACAGAGGTGAGATGGTGTCTGACAGAGAATGACTGAAATTGATTTGTTTAATGTCAGAATCGATATATTTGCTTCATTTGAGTCTATGTGGAGGTAGAAGGAAGTTACCACTTTTATTGTGGTAGTCTGAGTAACGTGACGTCATATCAGTTCCGTATCCGTCAACCAAAACATCGGAGCCTTTTGAATGCAGAGAACAGAAATCTGTTCTCTGCATTCAAAAGGCTCCGATGGAGCTGACCATGGATGGATAAAGAGAACAGAGCTGACAGGAGAGCTAGAGACCACCTTGGAGAAGTTAGAGGAAGTAGACACGTGGGACTACGTCCGCTTTTCAAAATAAGGTGTTAGCAAAGGGAACTGTATATACAAAATACATCTATGGAAGTAAGATTGATTGGATTATATTCACCAGAAGTATAAAACATTACGTGTCTCTTATAAATTAAAAAGACAATATCACTAATCTGTTAGAGAAATGTCTTTATTCTTTGATTTTTTGGGTTGCTGGAGAAATTGTAATCAATAATTCCTGCCATGGATTAGTGTTATAAAAGTTAACAAAAATCGCAATAAATCATAATATCGAATCACAACACTTAATAATGCAATACATATCCAATGTGCACCCACGTATCATGATATTATCGAATCAGGAGATTGTCCCAGCCCTATTGATTAATCTTTCAAGTTATATGATAGTAAACTGACTATCTTTAGGTTTTGGATGTGCAGCAGAAGCTTTAAATTAATTTAAAATGTTTCAAAACGGTTAACACATCATTCACAGTGTAAATTGTTCCTTACATATGTATAAAGAAAGATGGTCTGTTGATGTTTGGCACTAAGCTAAATTACCAACAGCGATTGTGCTTCAGGAGGCTGTTGAGTCAGACCAAGGTTAGGCAGGCTTCCCTGAAGAGGAAAGACTTGTTATGTATGTTTGTTATGGAAATTAGGTGAGACTTAACACAAAGTCCAATTTCTGTTTTATTGCTCATTATATAATCTTTTTGTGGTTATATTATTCAGTAAAATGTCTGAAATTACTTTTTTCTGCCTGGATTATAAAAAATAACCGTTTTAGTGTCAGATTGGAGGAGAGGAGACAAAGTTCTTTGTTTTGTAATGTTATATGTAAGAAATTATTTTATTTTCTGACAAAGGTTTCACCAATGTAGCAGTATTTGTAGTGTATATGGTTTGTTTGGTGGTTTTGATGTAGCTGGTCAGTACAACAACAACAGACTACCAAAACTACAGTCGTTGCTTGCACCTGCTTTATCACACACTGCTGATGCAAGTTAGACAAAACTTAGAGAAAAAAAAAAATTCAGTGTAGTAGATTACGTATCTCAAGCAATTTTCAAGTACAGGCAATATGATTTATGTGGGGTACTGAGGAATTAAACACTCTCTTAAATGTAGAAAACCAGCCTAAAATGTATGGTGTGCTTTGGAAAATCCTCAGAATGTACAGTAGAATATGCACATTTTTATAGGTAATGGTCAAAGCCTGCCTGTGCTACGGTCAGCATTAGGTTAACTGAGCTGAACTGCTTAGTAGTAGTAGAGGTAGTCCTATTAAAATATTCCACACCATGAATATTCAAAGTTTCTTGGCTCCCAAACTGCTCATTGCTATCAGTTCTGTTTCCTCTGTGTTTCTGCTGGACGTTAGGCTCTGCCTAGGAAGCATTTTGTTTTCTAATCTCTTTTCCGTGGGAGGCACATTTTTGGAATGTTAGTATCTACAATTTCACACAGTGGAGGGAGGGAGGGAGGGAGGGAGGGAGGGAGGTGTTTGTGTGCAAGGCACAAAGGGCTCAGATAGCCCTCTAATGAAGCCGACAGGCCTTGCAGGCTTTGTTATGAGGTAGGAGTGTGCGCACGTGTGACTGAACGTGTCTTTATGTGCGCGCGCTTTCTTGCTGCTCTCTCTCCCGTTCTCACGTCCCATTTGTTTCCATAGAAACACGGGTGCAGATTCAAGAGTCGGTGCGAGGCAAAGATGTCTTTGTGATCCAGACAATGTCCAAGTAAGGCAGACCACGCACACAGTTAGAACATTTCAACGCAGTTTTCCGATGGAACATCTTACTCACGTCACATTTTTGTCACGTACTGTACCTCTTCCTCTCCGTCCCTCGGCTGCATCAGGGATGTGAACACCACTATAATGGAGATGCTGATCCTGGTGTACGCGTGCAGGACATCCTGCGCCAGAAGCATCACGGGCGTCCTCCCCTACTTCCCCTACAGCAAGCAGTGTAAGATGAGGAAAAGGGGCTCCATCGTCTCCAAGCTCATTGCCTCTATGATGTGTAAAGCTGGTGAGTGGTGATTGCCTTACATCACTAAACAAGAGGGAAAATGGGAAGAGTCAGAAACCAGTGGTCATTTCTAGTGTTTCTATTTGCTTGCAACATCACAGATTTAAAATTGTATTAGCAGAATCTTAAAGTGAATCTGTAAATGTTTACAAGGCTAATCTGAAAGTGTGCGTGTCCATCATTTATACATTGTTGTAAATTGCAAATCCACAACTAACAATATCAAGCGGACCGTGTTTGTGTAGGTCTCACCCACCTGATCACCATGGACCTCCATCAGAAAGAGATTCAAGGCTTCTTCAACATCCCAGTGGACAATCTGAGAGCCTCCCCCTTCCTGCTGCAGTACATACAGGAAGAGGTAAAAACTACAGACACAACATGACTTGCATCTTAAAAGACCTCCAAATGAGTTTGCTTATTACCTGCACCAAGGCCGAAGGCCTCAGAAGAAGGTTATGTTTTCACCGGCGTTGGTTTGTTGGTTTGTTTGTTTGTTGGTTTGTTTGTCCGCTAGCAGGATTACTCCAAAAGTCCACGATGGATTTTAATGAAATCTTTTGGAGGGGTGGGGTGTGGCACGACTGTAGATTCTGCATTTTTTTCACATTAAACTCGGTGAAATTACAGTTGAGTTGGACCAAAGCACACTTGGTGATTGTTGGAAAGAGTAACGACGACGGTTTAGGTGAGTCCTATTTTGTTTCTGTCCAGTTTGAATGAAGTGTTTTACGATGCTCCGTTACGTACAGCTGATCTCAACATAAGCCCAAATACACGTGGATGATGGCACTAACTGAACGGAGAGGGGGGCCAATCGTACTTGGGCAGAGGTCTGCGCTCTCTGAGTGCCATTCTAGTATTTAACCCTACAACGCTCAGAAGCCCATACTGCTGTCAAAGGGATAGATTCAGGTGTTTCTCAGTGGTGTTGTATGAGGTACTTCATAGTCAGTGTATTACCTACAGTAGATGGAGTTTGGAGAAACAGACCGGAGTACCAACATGGGAGCAAAGCAATGTATTGCTGTGGATGGGGACAGCAGCAAGTCAGTCAGTTTAAGTGTACGCTATATTCAGAATATTTCTGCCAGTTTCCCTTGCCGTGAGACAGCCCTGTCGGAGAACTGAGGCCGTTATCTATGCTCAACTCCTGTATTCTGCTAGGTAGAATTACTGTTTTTTTCAATGGAGTCTGGTTGCTTTGGCAAGAGCACAGATAACTGCTTCAGTTCCCCGTCAGAAACAGACTATAGCTGTCTGACGTCAAGGTAAAGCGGGGGAAAATTTTCTAAATATAGCGTACACTGAAACTGATACTGATTTTTTTTTAGGAGGGCCTTTCTTTAGGTGGTGAAAATTTCCTTTACATTTTCTATGTGCTTCGTAACATTATTAATCCACTGCTCCTTTAATCATTGTTACTGCAAAACCTCACCTTAGTGAGTCTGCGACTTGCCGCAAGTCGGTTTAGTTTATGTGGAAGGGAGCCTGCTACAACGGTCACTATGGCAACAGTACACATAAAAATGGCCGCTGATCTGACCATCATGCTACGTTGATTTGAATGGGAATGTCCGTGCTACCAGTACATTGCTTTGCTCCCCTGCTGGTACTCCTGTCTGTTTCTCCAAACTGGGGGCGTGCTGACCGCCATCTACTGTAGGTAATACACTGACTATGGAGAAGTACCTCATAAAACCCCACTGAGAAACACACAAACTAGGGGCGTGGCTAGCCGCAAATGGAGTAAGACGGACTTTTCAGAGCACCTGCAGAATCCTGACTAATTTCATATTTAAAAAACATTTTCATTTTGAAAATGGACATGCATCGGTGAAAGCGGATATCCTCTCCTCCATAAGAAAGGACATAACCACTGTGATAAGTGAAGAGCTGAAGAGTTCTCTGGCGGATTTATTAAAATCGCTACAGACGGAAATAAAGGCAGTGAAAACTGAAATTGCCAACAACACCGCTGCGATCCGCACAGAAATCGAGCATGTAAAAGCTAATGTAAAAGCGGTTGAGGCAGGGTGTGAGGGTGTGTATGGATGTGTATGCTAGTAGAGGGGTATCTGATCTAAATACTTGTGTGCATACATGCTGTAATGAATGAGTGGCATTATCTCTCAGGAAACATCCACTCACCTTTTTTCATGTCCTTTGGTTTTGATTATTCCTTAAGTTTTACAATAAGCTTTATACATATAATTATTTTGACTTCTTAATTGAGACATTCACATTGAGATGTCGTTATCTTTTCTAATGTTTATCCTGAGGTTCTGCAGGAGCCTGAACCGAGGATAATAACTTTGGATTTTTCAGTTCTGTTTGGTTTTGTAGCCAAGCAAAGGCGAGAACTCTCTAGGATTGTTCACATAGCTGCCGTCCTGACCTGCAGCCTGGGACCTTGTCCCAAAGGACTGAATGGACATTGTGTTTACTGAGTTCACGGTTTATCTAATTTTATGTTCACTTCAGTTTGAGCAGATCCCAATGTTCCCCAGGGATCTCACTGTGAGATTGAAAGCAACAGGGAAATTGATTTTTTTCCTCTATTCCAACAACAAATGTCTCATGTTAAATCTTAAACACTATAGAGATTATATTGCTGTATTTAGAATTACTAACTGTCCCGTACACAATGTTTCAACCCTATCTGCACTTTTATTTATGTATGTATTCTACTTTAGTATATTCTGTTCTTTTTTTTTGGTTTAAATACCCCACTTCCCCCATACTATCCACCCCTACTTAATGCAAATACTTCTTCTTATACCCACTCACCCACATTCACACAATCATACACATAGATACTGTGTACTACGTTCCACGGCCTTTTCCATCCATCACTTTATGCCAGAGCAAAATTTGTATCCATCCTAATTCTCCTAACTCCAAGTCATGGGATCGCTTAAGGTTATAAGCTATAATGTCAGAGGTCTCCATAGTCCCATAAAGAGGAAGAAAATCCTTAATCAGCTGAGGAGAGTCAATTGCCAGATAGCATTCTTGCGGGAGACCCATTTATCAGACCTGGAGCATGAAAAGCTAAAAAAATCTTGGGCAGACACGGTGTTTCACTCATCACACCACTCGGGCAGAAAGAGAGGAGTATCTATTCTGATACATAGACAGATTAATTTCACACCAACTAAAGTTCATAAAGACTCTGAGGGTAGATTTATTCTGGTAAATGGCTCCATTGATGGAATACAAGTTTCTCTCATGAACATATATGCCCCAAATGAAAAAACAGCAATCATCCAATACAGTACAGAAGTTAATATCTAATAATGAAACACTCACAAAACCGGATGAAATTTCACTGTCCTTTGCTGAAATTTATAAATCCCTGTACAAAAACACGGACACCTGCACAGACAACAAAGAACTGACGCAACTTTTGAGGGACATCAAATTAAGAGAGTTATCTGAGCCTATGGCAAAAGAGCTAGATGAACCAATTAAGGAATGGGAAGTACTGCAGGTAATCTCCACATTAAAAAACAATAAAAGCCCTGGGCCAAGAGGACGTGTCACCTTTACTCTTAAAAGCTTATCACCATGCGTTACAATCTGGAACTATGGCCCCCTCCCGGAGGGACGCAACAATAGTAGTAATACATAAAGAAAGCAAAGACTCGACCAAATGCCAATCATATAGGCCCATATCGCTACTTAACACAGACCTGCGGATATTAACTACTATTCTTGCAAAACGTGTCAATAAAATTATCAAGAAAATTATTCATCCGGATCAGACCGTGGTCATTACCGGAAGATATTATGGGGACCATATTAGAAGATTACTAAATTTAATGACACATCCAAAAGTAAAAGAACAGGAAGCAATGATATTATCCCTCGAACGCCCAGAAGGCATTCGATCAAGTGTCCTGGCAATACTTATTTCAAACATTGAGACGATTCCAATTTGGCCCCAATTTCATTAACTGGATACAAACATTATATTCCAATCCACAGGCGGCTGTTAAAGGGTAATAATACATGGAGGGAATTTAAATGGAAAGTGATTTCAAGATTCTTTCAGACACCAGAAATAGTGGCTAAAATGGGCCCTACATACTCGAATAAATGTTGGGGAAATTGTGGTACACATATTGGCAACCATATTCACATATTTTGGACATGCCCTAAATTAAAAACATTTTGGGAAGAGGTATTTGGAGCACTCAAAGATGTATTCCACCAAAACTTCACTAAAGATCCAAAAATGTCACTGCTGGGAGCAACACAAGAAGGCATTGATGGAAGAGCTAAAAAATATCTCTTACAGATATTGCTAACAGCAGCAATTACATGCATCACAATTAAGTGGCTAAAACCTGAGCCCCCAACATACAATTTATGGATCGAAGGTATGGGAAATTTACAACATGGAACAAATAACTTATTCCCTAAAACTCCAAAAAGAGCCATTTATTAAAAGGTCGAGCCCTGCCATGACCATACTAATACAGAGATCTGTGATCTGAATATTTTTATATATCCTGGATCATACTTGTATCTCTGTCTTCCCGACATACTTTTCCCCTTCCTGACCTCCGACCCTTCACCACTATTTTTATTTTTATTTTTTTATTTTTTTTATTTTTTTATTTAACTTTATTTTATTTTAATTCTCTGGATTGTCTAATGTGTCCTTTCTTTTTCTCTGAATTCAATTGAAATTATAGTTTAAGATGAAGTCTTGTTTTGTGTTGTTTTTTGTGGGGGGGGGGGGGCGGGG
>CAKAKR010034614.1:6439-29255 GCA_916700685.1 Adelosebastes latens | reverse complement strand
AGAGGTTCCTTAGGTTTTCTAGTTTCATATGATGTCAGTATCTTCACTCTTTAAAACTGAGCCCGCTGCAACCTAAAAATTGCAAGATGCATTAATGCGTTAAAGAAATTTGTGGTGTTAAAATGAATTTGCGTTATCGCGTTAACTTTGAGAGCCCTAATTTCTATAATTGTATTATCGATACTTTTTAAGGAATCGATACCAAATGAGTAGCTTGTGAGTATCAAAGTATCGATACCACAGTATCGATCCGCCCATCCCTAACGAACAGTAGTAATAATAATAGTAGTATTCTTAGTAGTATTCTTTCCTACAGACTTTGCAAAATGTTTTGTTTGGATCTTGTAAGGCAGCAATGATCCACGAGTATTTCCCTCCCCACTCCTCCCGGTACCTGCAGTAACGTGTTGTCTTTCATAGTTGTTAATCAATTTGTGGCACTACTGTACACAGCTAGCAAAAAACTACAACAGCTATAATTCATGTGGGCTACAGACATAACAGTGCCCATCTGTGGGCAACGCCAAAATAATGTTTCACAACAACACGTTTTCAATGTTTTATTAGACTTATTAACTTATCAAAACTCGGGTTTAGTCTAATCTTCGGGACAAACAGGATAGGATTCGGGATTGGAACAATCGCTCATAATATTTCGGGATGTCTGGACACCCTATCTATCTTTTCAGTCTAATGTACAAATGGAGGAGCATAAAAGTTCATTTTTTACCATGGAAATAGTAGTTTGACATAAAACAAATTTAAATCAAGCTTACTGGCTTTTTTGGGAGCTTTCAACTGCATCTCACAGTCTTCACCAGCAGATGAAGCTGCTGCTCAGTTAAAGTACAGAATTTAAAGAAGGGAACTTTACACATAGGCACAAAATAACATACAAAGACAGAATATAACCTCTGTCTCAATTGAAAGATGGTCTCTGATAGCCAAAGATGGCATGCTTCCTGATCCATACATCAATGTTCCATAAATAATAATGAAATACTGGAGCATATGAGGCAACTTGTGAATTGTTTGGGTTATCATTGCCATTCAAGACTGGGGTCATCTTCATATCATATTTTAAAATAAGTAGCAAAGTTTCACCTCATCAGAGCAATTCCATTATGAGTTAAGAACTGTACTGAGCTATATACTATATACTACTATAAACAGTAGTTTGACACTCTCCCTCAAGGAAGCAGCAAACATTATCTAAATAATAACTTCAAGCTACAGCTGTAATGTATGAAAAGGTAATGTTAGTTTTAAAGTTAATGTGTTAATGTATTTCATTGTATTTCATTGTGTTTTTTAGGCGGACAAGAAAGGCTGTGCCACTTTTATGTTCATGATGTCAACTTTCACAAAAATGGCGCAAAAGGCGTTGATAGATACACTGGAAGTCAGTGCCGAAGTGGAAGAGGAGGGGACAGGCAAGTCTATTTCATATTATATTTATATTTTTAAAAATAATATTATACCAAGACAATTACAATGCTATGTATTATAACAATGTGTCATACACATAGTTGTAACATGGATGCTTCTTGTACAGGTATGACACGCCCACAAGAGAAGAAAATAAAGATTTCATGTTATTGGAAAGCTGTCCTTCATTGACACACCCAAGATTTATCAACAAGGATCAGATGTGGAGGGAAAAGTAAGTGCATGTTAACGTCACTCCTTCAGTGTGATTCTATACACAAAGCAAAGTGCATTCTCAGTGATACACCTTTGTGCTTCCAACAGATTAAAGCAGTTTATTACAATAATACGCCCATTCCTGGCATGCCGGTGCACCTGTTTGAGGGTAAAAGGTGGTCAGCACGTCTGCTGCAGAATCTCACAACTGATAGCGATGGTGTCGCCACTTTCTCATTGAGCACAGCTGACTTTAAAGGGGACATCCACCTCCGCGTAAGTAAGACTAGAACTGATATCTGTAATTCAACATTTGTTAGTCACATCGTAACCCTTTCATTAAGAGGACAATCAGTCCAAGAGCTGAAACCTAAAATGGTTTCTCAATATGCTGCAACTGACCAAGGTGTCACCATCGTAGCATGAGGCCCCTTATGAAAAAGTAGTATACTTCAAGTTTATACTTGTAACTTGTAAATGTACTACTTTAATTCTTCTTGGGATTAAATTGGCCCACTTTTTAGTTTATAAAAGTATACTTTTAAGTATACTTTAAGTATAAGAATAGTAAACTTTGAGTACATAAATAGTTTACACCCAAGTCTTATTTTGTACTGCAACTATACATTAAGTAAACGGATAGTTTACTAGTTGTATACTTGTATCCCACTTTATAGTTTATGAAAGTGCACTTTAAAGTATACTCTCAGTAAACTAGTAGTTTCATCGTTTTTTTACTGCAAGCATACTTCTATATATTTGTAGCCCACGTTTTAGCAGAGATGGGGACTCGAGTCTGCAACTTGGACTTGAGTCACACTTACGTCACGAACACAGTGACTTGAGACTTGGAAGAGTTTACTACTTCTATACCTAAACATTTGCTTTGGCTGTAAGAACCGAAGCTTGCTTCTACCTCAACTACCATGAGCTCATTTATAGTGTTTCTTTTCTGCCATCTAGGTGAGCATCTCTCCGACAATGGGCTACAATCCTTACAGAACGCCATACTATGAGACTGGAGATCACACAGTGTCGATGGCCCAACTGTCTTCTCCTGATACTAAAACAGTCAGCTCTCTGGACGTGAAGAAGAAGGATAACCCACTTGCCTGTGACAAAGAAGAAGACATCTCCATCCACTACACTGTAGTTGGAGAGGCCCAGGGCTCTGTGGATATGATGTATTTGGTGAGTGAACATCATCTCGCCTTGTCACCAGTTCTCTTCCAGAGACATGGACAAAATTTGTAATCATTCAAATTTGTCTGGGTGGTTAATAACACATTTTTCTGTCAAACTCAGAACACATATTTATTTTTGCTTTACCCGGACTTTAATAACATGATAAATAACCACACACCAGAACAGCAGACAGTGTTGTAATCTGCTGTTAAAGGAAGTCAGTTTTTACTACATTACTCATTCTTTGTGTCATTTTCTCTCAAATTCTCCAGGTCTTATCCAGAGGAGCTATTGTCATGCAAGGACTTCAGCAGGTTGAAGTGCAGGATAAATCAGGTGAGCAAAGTTTGATGTCTTAAAAATGACCCTTTAAATTAGCAGGGCCAAATAATTTTGTTTTAATGACCTATGGAGGTAATGTGAGAGGTGACTGTCGTTCATAACAGTTGGTTTGTTGTTTCAGTGAATGAGGGCGATGTGTCCTTTAAGCTGGCAGTGTGTCCGGACATGGCACCAGACGTCCAGATTGTGGCATACGCCATCCTCCCCAGTGAGACTGTGATCGCCCACAGTGCTGACTTCTCCGTTGAGAAATGCTTTGGTCACAAGGTCAGTATGAGGAGAAGGTGTGACTGTTCTTGTCAGACGTAGTTGTCGAATCAAAGTGTATATTAGCTGTGTTACAAAACATCACAATATGTAGCCCTGTGTCAAAACAAAAGATCTGCCAGTTGTTATCTATTTACTTCAATACTTAAAGGGACTGTTTGCAACTTTTTAAGCGTATAAATGTACCGGGTCGGGACACATTCGCTCGCATATGCGCGTTCGCGTGTGGCTGCTGCCTCTGCTCCTCTGCCTGCTTGCCTTCACTCAGACAAAGCGCGCGTTCTCGTTCAGCTCGCTCCACCTCTAGACATGAACGCGCGCTCACTCCACACTGCAGAAGAGTTAGTTTAGCTCTGAGAATATCTAGTGAATGTACAGTGGACGTGGGTGCAGAAATAAATGCTGCAGCTCCTCCAGACCAACAGAGGTTTTCCGTGTCTTGTGAAGTGACGGAGCTCTGCAGAGAGACACGTTGTAGTCTCGTTACCGACCGGGTGCCGGTGTCACGCTGCAGAGCCCCACTACCTCAGCCTGCGCTGAGGCAGGAAAAGCCAACACTAGGATCAGATCTAAATCATGTTCATGGAGTGACCTTGGTCTGGTCAGCTAACATTACTGCCAAGCAGGTGAAATATAGAGTGATATTGTGGTTTTAGCTGACGTGTGTCGCCTCACTGTTTTGAGCGATGCTCGTTCAGGTATACTTAGAGCGAGCAAGCGCGAGCCCGACGCTGACTTTCATTGATTTCACGGCGACAGGTGTCGCTGTTAACAAGCATTTCTGAAGGTTACAAATAGTCCCTTTAAATAAACTTAGATAAACTTTTAGGGGCAAAGGACAATATTTCGGGGGTTCTGGTGAAAATAACAGATATCTGGGCAAAGACCTTCTTTTCCATGTGCTGCTCATTATTTACAGTCTGATTAGCAACTTGAGACGTGAGAATGGAGTTGAGAGACGGCGTCTACGAACAGATTGTTTCACAAGTAGCCAGTTTACACTCAGTTAATGGTTTATTTTTTAGCTAATAAAAAGCTACGTCATTACGATAGTTGGTCATTCCCGAGATTGCATTTGGGCCAATGCGTTCCACCTCTTTTGCTCTTCACACGGATTGTTTACCTGCATTCAAACAGAACCCACTCAAACGTGAAGTGAGAATACTACTCGGACTACAAATGGAAACCAGAACGTTTCGATACCAAAATATTGTCCCGTTGTCCACAGATTCTGCATTCATATGCAGATATCTGTTTCAATTCATTTCATTAACCCTCTGAGACCCACAATAGATCATTTTCTTTGTCTTTTTTAGGGGGGTACAGGGGGTCTTTAGAGGGACATAGCAGGTCAGCAGTAGATGTCACATAGAAGTGATGTACATCATCTGAAAGCTGGGAACCTGAAGATTAATTTGAGATGCAGCACTGTGTGTCAAATTGTTCTAGTCATCAATAAGAAATAAACACAATTTAATTAATTAATTAATTAATTAATTAAAATACATTTTGAAAGTATAAAGTAAGGGCTTAGAACATTATGATAGAAGTATATGACTTCCATTCACATGCTCTATTATGTCTCATAAGTTGTTGCAGCAAATTTTGGGTTGATACCATTTGTTACACAGATTTGGTGCTAAATTTAACACATTTTTACCAATCAAGAATTGATAAAAATTAGGAATAATCCCTCCAAAATACCACATTAAGACATCAAGACCTTGAGGAACACCATAGAAAAAGCCATGCTGTGATTTGGTATCAAAAACTTTTGACATTTGGAGATTTCTGTAAGAATTGCATTTTTCTGCGATTGGATGGCGAACACTTCTGTTCTGGAAACTGCTCAGAAATCCCCTTATTGTCAATCTAGCTGGGACAGCCATCTATCCTCTGAATGCCCTAGGTCTCTGGTTTGTTGCTGTAAAGTTTCATGAGGTTGTGATTATCCTCGAGGTCACCACAGGTCATTTTATACAGTGAGGTCAAGTTTAAAAATAAATAGGTCTCCCTATACGAAATGTATACTATGGGGATTACCATCATCACACATGAATATGATTGGGCTCATTGAATCCATAATAGTCTCAGCTTTACAGTGACACCCAATTCATGTAATTCCAAGACTGTTTAGGGACCCAAGTATGCAGAAATATTTAAATACACCATTTTAGAATAGGGCAAAATAAAACGTTTATACTGCATGCAAAAACCTGCATGTGAGTATCATAAAGTTGGCATGTCTGTAAAGGGGAGACTCGTGGGTACCCATAGAACCCATTTTCATTCACATATCTTGAGGTCAAAAGTCAAGTGAACCCTTTGAAATCACCATGGCAGTTTTCCCTCCCCAAAATTTAGCCTAACTGTGCAGCATTATTCCTTAGATTCCTTTACATTAGTGTGAGGTTAAAAAGATCATTGGGTTCTACCACTAAAGTCCAGATGGTGGGATGTGTCTTTTCTGTGTGTGTCAGGTGTCGCTGGAGTTTTCTCCTTCCTCAGCTGTCCCCGGAGAGGAGACCACCCTGCATGTGACGGCCCAGCCAGACTCTCTCTGTGGGGTGAGCGCTGTCGACCAGAGCGTCCTCATCAAGGAGCCAGGGAAGACTCTGGATGCAGACAAGGTAATTGCTGGAATCAACCACAAATAGATGCACACATCATTAATGTTCCCTCTACATAATCTTTTGCACAATTAACATCATCGGTCACGCAGAGGTTACAGTTTTTAATCGGCTGCTATTTCCTTGTCATGTTTATTCTTTCTTCCTTTTCTCCCTCTACCAGCAGTACATTGTTACCAACTGTGTAGCCTAATACAGTTGTTCAATCCAGCTCAGTATTGATTGTGTAGTTATTTTTACCGGGTTGTAAGAACGCTGTTCTGAAAGTGCTATAGGAACAAGTTATGATCACATATGTGAGGTGTATCGCTGCACCCGATTAGACTGTTATCAGGCCATGAAATAGGTGTTATCAGTCGCTATAAGCACCATAGATGTGGGTCATTAGGGGCCTACTACACCTACTATGTTGTGAAAGTGAAACTTCAAAGCAACACGTTCGAACATGTTGTAAAACTGAATGAACACAAACAAAAAGGCTTCTTTAGATTTAGGCAACAAAATGAGAGTTACGTATTTAACTACGGTTCTATGAGCTCTGGATGACCGCCAGAGGCAATGCTTAACACTGGATGTTATCCATCTCCTGCACGCGCAGGTCGAGTATTTAATATCAACAAAGTCACATGTGACCTGGGATGACGTAGCGTGTATAAACCCACGTCATCATCAGAGATGTCCCTTGAGTCTTCTCGCGGCAGGTAATCCGCGAATGCAGGTTGAATGGAAAAAAAAGATAAGCCGTTGACTTTTCGCTGTGAGCCCTGCAACCACATGGTTGGAGCTACGGTTTCGTCCTCCAAGGGCTGTGATTAGTCAATCACGGCTACACTCAAACACTTCTCTGTTAGACCGGTGTTTTCGCCGGTTAAATTTCAGCTAGGCTAACGACAGGTGAGCTAGGATAGCAAGGTGAGTATCCTCCCGTTGTTAGAGTTTAAGTAACGTTTGTTGATAGGAATCTGTTTTCGGTCTCCTTTATTGTTTATTGCCACTGAGCTAAGTGTTTGCGCTTATAGTATCGGCGAGCTTCCATCTGATAACGAGCCCCGTTGGGCTGTTGTCGGCTAATTAATTTCCTTTTACAGTGTGTATTGGTCAGCAGCGAGTGCTTTCGCTCGTTAAAGCATGCATCTCCTTTGTTTGATGGATAGAGCGTTCGCTCCCCAGTAAGTGATTTCGCTTGTGGGTTAACTTCTTTTGTGGCAGCTGTAAAGTCAAAGAACTTCGGTGCCGTACGTTAAAGGGGAATTTATTACCTTCCCTGTCTTTTGTGTTCATTTTGTACGTTAACAGTCCTAGTTCAAAGCTAGTGTCTAGTTACTGAGACAGTTTGCTGTTAAGCAAATTGATGTGATTTTTTTCTCTCTGTTACTAGAGAGCGCTTTCACTCCAGAGTAACCAGTTATTTTGCATAACTAAGTAAACAAACACATTATATAAGTAAGATAAATATTCATTAATTAATATAATATAAGAGTATAAAATTAATACTAACAATTATTATTCATATCACAGCACCATGTTAGGAGAGCATGTTTGCCGTGCCTGCATGGTTCCACTGCTAGCTACTGATGGCCATGATGAATGCCCCACATGCCATGGTGTTGTACACCTGAGGGAGGGGCTGTCCGACAGTCAGTGCATGAATTGTAGTTTTATGCCACGGGAGCTGAAGCTAGCTCGATTAGCTGAGAAGAGCAGTTCGAGGGCCAGTTGCCCCTATCGGGTGTCCCTTCAAATGCACGGAGTGGGTGGAGACGCTCCCCACCTGAGGGGGCCCCACCTACAAAAAAAGTAAAGTGGACTGTTTGGCAACTAAGGTCGACACGCTAACATCAGAGTTTGCTGAGATTAAAGCGCTGCTCCTTAACCTTCAGCCAGGCAGGGTGACTGCAACCCAGAGACACAGCCCGCAGGCTAGGACACCTACCCCACCAGGATGGGATGAGGATGCCCTGTCTGCGAGGGCTTCCTGTAGCCAGTTCTGTGAGGACCGGCCTGGACAGGGAGAGCTAGTAGCCTCCTCCCACGCTTCCGACACCTGTTCCCAGCAGTCAAGAAGTGGGTCCAGGGAAGGCTCAGAGTCTGCCCCAGCAACAGTTAAGCCAGTGGTCAGTATGACTCTGGCACGCTTCACAAATGCTGGCCGGACCCGAAATCACTTTCCCACCACACCACTAATGGCAGGGCCTTAGCTTCCATGCAGAACGCCGGCACTTACGGCACTGGGTAAGATGCCAGCCGTGGAGCCATCTATTGCCGCCCTTACTGTGTCTGCCAATGAGGTCTTGAGTCCTGATGCTCGCTGTCCCAGGTCCCAATGTCGCATCACAGACGACTTTCTAGTCAAGGCTTATGAGACAGCGGCACGCATGGGCCGTCTTGGAAACTCTCTTTCCCACCTGATACTATCCCTGTCCCAGTCCCTGCAAGCTGCTGGCGTGGATGCTTCCGTCGAAAGCCTTAGTGATGCATCCCTGCAAGGCGTTTGGTCTTATAACAAGGGAGCTTGGCAGACTAATGTCAACCCTTATGCTGACTCGCCAGCACGTATGGCTGGCCCAATCCCCACTTTCTGAGCCAGGATGGAGGGCCCTCCGCACTCTCCCTGTGGTTCCGGGGGAGCTGTTTGGCCCAGCAGCGCAGCAGGCCTTGGAGGTGGGAATCCAGGCGAACCAGGCTCGGCAGCAGTTTGCTAGCTTCCGGGAACATACGCCTTTATTGCGACAGCGGGCCCCACAGGGTGGTGGTACCAGTCGCCCTCGGCTTCCAGCTCGTCCTGATGCGTACTCAAGGACCTCGCTGGCTCCAGCGCTGCTGGCGCCTCAAGCGAGGAGGGGTCGGGGGTTAGGGTATCGCCCCCCCAGGACCCAAAGGGCCAGAGGGGGAGGCCCTGATGCCCCGGGGCCGGCAGTCGGACGCTTCTCAGCTGCTGGGAAAGCAGCACTTCAGACCCTTGGGTGGTGGCTACGCTTTCTCAAGGGTACAATCTTCAATTCCGACGCCGGCCCCCAGTTTTCAGTGGTATCAGACTGACCACGGTCAGCGATCCCACAAAGTCCCAGGCACAAGAGATATCCACTCTCCTGGAAAATCGAAGAGCTGGGGCTACAGACACAGCAAGGTGGGTTTTACTCAGTTGATTTTCTGATTCCAAAGAAAGAGGGTGGGTTTGGCCCTATACTGGACTTACGTGGGCTGAACACATTTCTGAAGGTGTTGCCCTTCCACATGTTGAGTACAGCAGATGTGCTCCAAACCGTCGCACGGCACAGTTGGTTCACATCCATCGATTTGAAGGACGCATACTTTCCCGTCCCAATAGCACTACCTCACAGGCAGTACCTGCGCTTCGCATTCGAAGGCAAGGCCTTCCAGTTCAAGGTGCTCCCACACGGTCTTTCCCTTGCCCCACGGGTCTTCACAAGGTGCATGCGGGCGGCACTCACCCCAATGCAAGCCCGGGGTATGCTTATCCTCCCATACCTGGACGATTGGCTGATTTGTGCTCTGACCAGGGAACAGGCAGAGCGGGACACTGCGGCCCTTCTGCATCATGTGACGAGGTTGGGCCTTACTGTCAACCACGCCAAGAGTTGTCTCATACCCGGCCAAAGGGTAGTGTTCATTGGTTTAACTCTGGACTCCCGCCATATGCTGGCCTTCCCAACACCACGACGAGTAAACCCATTACTCCGGCTTCTCCTCCGGTTCCGGAAGAACAGAAGGTTGAGGTCTGTTAGGTATGTTGACGTCAGTAACATCAGTAGTGCCACTGAGCCTCCTGTACTTACGGCCATTCCAAATTTGGATAAATGTTCTCCAATTAGATCCAAAGTCCCACAGATCCAAAAGCCAGCCGATGCATCCTTGCATTGCGGCCATGGAGAGACGGGGCATATCTGGCCAGGGGCATCTCATTGGGTTCGATTCCCTCACTTCGCGAGGTGGTGGTGACCGATGCTTCGCCCTCCGGCTGGGGGGCAGTATGGCAGCACAGAGCGATAAGGGGGCTCTGGACGGCACAGGAAGCGGCGGAGCACATAAGTGTGCTCGAGCTCCGTGCTATATATTTGGCACTTCACAAATTCTTACCACATTTGAGGGGCAAGCATGTTGTTGTACGGTCCGACAACAGGTCAGCTGTCTACCATGTAAACCGGAAAGGGGGCACCAGATCGACACGGTTGCTGCAGGTGGCACGGAGACTCCTTGTATGGGCTTTCCCTTATTTTTCAAGCCTCAGGGCCATGTATCTCCCAAGGCCACAGAATGTGGTGGCAGACTTTCTCTCCCGCCAGAAACCCCCCGCGGGCGAGTGGAGGCTCTACCCAGAGGTGGTAGAGGAGATATGGCGCAAATATAGCACAGCAGAGGTGGACCTGTTTGCCTCAGAAGCCTCAACGCAGCGCCCTCTTTGGTTCTGCCTGACGGAGACAGCGAGCCCGTTGGGGCAGGATGCCCTAGCGCACCCATGGCCAGATGGCCTCCTCTATGCCTTCCCACCATTCCCACTGATAGCAGTAACGCTACACAGATTGCAGCACGGCAACCACAGACTCCTGTTGGTCGCCCCAAACTGGCCGAGGAGACCATGGTTTCCGGGGATGCACAGGCTTCTGGACGGAGTTCCATGGTGTCTGCATAAGAGGCAAGACCTGCTCTCACAACTGGGGGGCTGCATCTGGCATCCGAACCCGGATCACCTACAGGTATGGTTATGGCCCCTGAGGAGCCGGACCCACTCCTAAGGGTATGTGACCAGGCTGTAATCCAAACCATTTCTGACTCAAGAGCACCCTCCACCAGGGCAATTTATGCCAACAGGTGGAAAATATTCTCGGAGTGGTGTAGAGTTCATGAGGAGGTACCTCAGGTTGCCTCTGTGCCAATAATACTGCGATTTTTGCAGTCTTTGCTGGAGAAGAAACTCTCTCCTTCTACCTTAAGGATCTATGTAGCTGCGAGCCAGGCATGTTAGAGTGGATAACCAGACCGTGGGGTCTCACACTCTGGTGACCCGGTTTCTTAAAGGAGCCCAGCGGCATCAGCAAAGCGTGTGAGTGAGCTTCACGCCTTGTCAGTGAGTGAAGCGTGCATTCGCTGGAACTTGGATGGCACAGGGGTGGCACCTTGGCCTAATCCATCATTTTTCGCGAAGAGGTTGGCTCCGATCCACTCTAATCAGGTCATTGAGCTGGCAGCTTATGACCATTCATGCCGACAGGATGAAGATGCCAAGTCAGCAGAACTGCTCTGCCCAGTGAGGGCATTAAGGCATTATATACAGGGGACTGCATGCTTTCGCCGCTCTGATAGCCTGTTTGTCTGCTATGGGGCCATAGGAAAGGGCACGCCCTGTCCAAGCAGAGGCTTTCCAGGTGGATTGTTCAGGCCATTGAGGAGGCTAACAGGTCAAAAGGACTGCCTTTGCCTCTTAATATCAGAGGCCACTCCACCAGGAGTGTCTCCACTTCCTGGGCAGCACTACGGGGGATCCCTCTAAGTGAGATTTGCGCTGCGGCCATCTGGGCTACTCCATGCACCTTTGCCCGTTTTTCAGTAGCATCAGTGGTCTTTCAGGAATCCACAGGCCGTTCCCGGTGAGGTGGGTTTCCATTGTGACTACGTTGGCAGTCGTCATCCAGTGTTAAGCACTGCCTCTGGCGGTCAGGAAGAACGAAATAGAACAAGAGTTACGTATGTAACTACAGTTCTATGAGTTCTGGATGACAGCCAGAGTTCTCTGTCACTCAGAATCTGGGCGAGAAGATTTTGGAGGGACATCTCTGATGATGACGTGGGCTTATATACACTACGTCATCCCAGGTCACATGTGACTTTGTTGATATTAAACACCCAACCTGCGCGTGCGCGAGATGGATAACATCCAGTGTTAAGCACTGCCTCTGGCGGTCAGGAAGAACGAAATAGAACTACAACTCCTTTAGGTTATGGCAAAATAAATTACAACATCTTTAGGTTAAGGCAAAAAACTACAACTTATTTAGGTTTAGGCAACAAAAATAAATTTGTTAAGTTTAGGGAAAACATTGTGTTTTGGGTTAAAATAACTATGAACACGAACACAACTACACATTGTTGGTTTTACACGCGATGCGAACTCCAGTCTCCTGGGTGAAAACACTGTGTTTTGTTTCCCATCCATAGTCCCCGACATCCACCCCTTGTGGAGTTTCACACTGTCTATACTACAGTGCCTGGCTTCCTTTTCTGCTCCTGTCATAATTACTATGGTTGCTAGAGGTCGCTGTCGTGTTCTTTTATACCTTCCTTCGGTGATCTACCATGTGAATAGATGATATAAGCTACTAGTGGGTATAGTAGGCCCCACATCTATGGGGCTTATAGCGACGGATAATGCCTATTTAATAGCCAGACAACAGTCTCATCAGCTGATCTCACAGTAAGAGTCTGCCTTATGGAGTAAGGCACTGTTTTGACTAATATACTTTATATCCACGTTTCAAACATTTGTCACTTTATAGCTTTGAACTATACCTTTCTTTTCAGATATTTGACCTGTTGCCTGTCAGAAAAGCATCCTTCATTCCATATGACATTCAAGATCCTGTAGAATGCTTGCATGTGAGACCGAGAAGATCCATTTTGCCATACCCCGATGGTAAACATGATGCTTATACGGTTTTCCAGGTACTTCCTGAACATAAATGAATGTACAATATAAAGAATATACTAATATATTTTGTTGTTGCACATTTAATCAACGTTTCAGTGATGCCTGTATGTTGTTGTATCATCTAGAATGTAGGGATGAAGATGGCAACAAACTTGAATATCCGAGTGCCTACATGCCTCAAGTTCAAAGGAAGAGAATACCACCAGGGCCGCGGCTATGGTGACTAATTTTTTTGCTCTATCAAGTGACACATGCTAAATATTTACCAGCATTAGAACAGGTCACTGTGTCATTGCTTTCCTCTGCTTCTGATGGAACATTTTGCTTTATTTTCAGATACTAGGTATAGACATTACGGTGGTCCTATGGTAGCCATGGGTGAGGGACAGTTGGGTTCTGCGGGAGGTAACGCACGCTATCCTGCTCCTCCACCAATAGAGACCGTCCGCACTTTCTTCCCCGAGACCTGGATATGGGACCTGGTGGAAGTTGGGTGAGTTTTTGCCACGAAGGGTTTTGATTGTCATGATATTAGTGTATTTGAGTGCGTATTTGGGCGCAAAGAGAATGTGCACTAGAGTCATTCTCTCTGACTTCCTGCTGTCCCCCTGTACACATGAATGGCATTAAAATAATTTACTAAAACGTCTCCTCTAGACTTTTTTCTTTTTTCTTTAACCTCATGGCTCAAAAAGTCATTTTAGGATGTTTGTGATGCTTAGGAAAATGATTTAATTATTTAGAATATTGCCAGAATTTCTTAAGCAACATGGAACCATGTATTACAAATTTCTTTTATTTTCTGACTTTCTGAGATCTCAAGAATGCAGCTTATGAAGCAATTTCACATTTACACATTATTTTTAGTAGGGATCATGCACCGATCTGACTATTTCTGTCACAATACTGTTATCGATACCTGGGCTTTGGGTATCAGCCGATACCGAGTACCAAGCCAATACCAGTGTTTCATTAATACGCTGTATGCCTCACTGTGTGGAAGTGACTGGGATCATTCTTTTATGTGGAAGGCAACATCAGGCTTGACTTCCTAACTTTGTAAAACAAAATATAAATCTATTTAATTGTTCTTTATTATTAAAATAATAAATCATACACCAGCAACTTGGTAAAAAATCTTCATAATTAACAGGAATTATAATTCAAGTGTGAACCTTTTTAATGCAGCAACTAAATGGTCAAAACTTAGACAGGAATTTAAATTACAATATATAATATGTATAGTATATAAACATAAAATGGAAGTGTATAGATTGGCCCCATTGCCACCAATATTCGATCCAGCAATTTGAGTCAGTATCGGCCCGATATCCGATCCAGTATCGGTATCGGTGCATCCCTAATTTTTAGCTCACAGTAACTATAATGTGCCGTTGTTACTGCAATAAAGCCTACGTATTAATCATCTAATCACATTGTTTTTCTTTGACTCATCTGAATCATGAAAGTACGTTTTTCAAGTTCACAGAATGTGTCTCTGTGTATCTGCTGACTCAGAGATTCTGGAACAAAGGATGTGTCCCTCACTGTCCCAGACACCATCACCACCTGGGAGACGGAGGCTTTCTGTCTGTCCTCTCAGGGTTTTGGCTTGGCTCCTCGAAAAGAGATCACCGTCTTCCAGCCCTTCTTCGTCGAGCTCAGCCTGCCCTACTCCATCATCCGAGGAGAGCACTTTGAACTGAAGGCAACCATCTTCAACTACCTGACCAGCTGTATCATGGTAATGGATGTTTTCACATCACCTAAATGCTAATATCAGCATGCTAACAAGCTGATGTTTAGCAGGTGTAATGTTTACCATATTCACCATCTTGTGCCTCATTTCCACTACATGGTTCGGCTCAACTCGACTCAACTCACTTCTGGCTCCAGGTCCTTTTCTCTATTTTGTTTTCTACTGTGAATAGTACCCCCTCAGTATAGGCGGAATTCTAAAACTACCGTGACATCATCTTCAACGCGACACTCGCTAAATCCTTTCATCGGCAACCAGACAGAGGAAAGTCTGCACTTCTTCAAGTGTATGCCGTAGTTTTGCAAGCTGCCATTTTTTAAATTTGGGTTGAATGAATAAAAAAATTGCGGTCGCTATTGACGGTAGCTTGGCTATTTAAAAATGGCGAGTATGTGCAAGATGTCCCATGTGGTACAAGTGATGATTCTCTCTGACCAATCAGCGGTCTGCAGTGTTTTAACTCCACCTTCTCATATCAGCTCAGCTCGCTTGGAACCTCGACAGAGGTGGTATTAAAAAAAGGATCAGGTAATATCCACTTTTGCTAATGGAAGACCAAAAAAGAGCGAGTCAAGTTCAGTAGAGCTGTACCGTACCATGCAGTGAAAATGCTGCATTAGTTTAGTGTGTTAAGATACTATCATGTGCTAAGTAGCATTGAACACAAATGACTGATGGGAATGTCATTAGTTCTGCAGGTATTTTGGTCATAAACCAAAGTAATGGGCAAATTGAATATTTTGCTGGATGATGATTGGAAGAAAAAGTTAAGAGATCACCAAATTCACCTTGTGGTGTAAATATACAAATGTTATGGAAATTCATTAAATATTTATTAAGTTTATGGTTTTATAATACCTATACTGATAATTTGTGATTAACCAATACTTCAGAGATTGTCTGTGGGAGGCCTTTTTGCTATTACAGTTTTCTTCTAAGAGAAAAACTAACTATCTTTAATTTGCATTATCTGTAACCATAATCATAAATATCAGTACAAAAAATAGACTACGGATATAGGATTAAGACTTTATCCATCAAATGTGGCTTCTTTTTCATTGTTTTATCTGAATACTTCCCTCTTTATAGAAGAACCAGACAGGGCTGTTGTCTTAGTCCCCCTACTCGTCGACCAAGCTGTCACAGCACGGCTACATATTTGAGACTGGACAAGAAGACTGAAGAGATAAACACAGATGATTCCCTCATAAATTGTTCTTTTATGCTGATGATCTCCTTTTATACATTTATGACCCCAGTGAATCCAAATTTATTTTACTTAGTCGCTTCTCATCAAACTGATTTTAATAGATAATGACTTTACCCACTACCTTTTCAAGGTGGAATCAAAGACACTTTTAAAGCATTGTTGAAATCATAGACTGTATATAACAAGTGGACGCAGTCACTGTGACGTCACCCATTGGTTTGTGGACTACCCTTTTGAACGGTTTGAAGCCTCAAGTTTGGCATTTTGGCCGTCGCCATCTTGGTTTTTTGGAACCAGAAGTGACCATATTTGGATGAGAGGGTGGAGCTCGATGTAAATACTGGAACGGATGGTCCAAAGGTTAGGAAAGGCTATTGGTCAGGGGTAGGAAGCACATAGGAAGCACGTGCAGAATCGGGTAAGCGTCCACTCTAGCAGGGCCAGGTACCATTGCTAACCATGATAGCTAGCATCTTTAATTCATGTTAACTGGAATATTAATAGGGATGCTAATGTTAAGTAGCAAAAAAAAAGGCTTGTTTGTAATATACTTGCCGGAAAAAATTAAGAGCCGAGTCCGTACAGTGTCTTTTAGTACAATCCGAACCCTGAGCAATGTCGTGGTAGCGACCTTTCAATCACAAGGTAGCCCCGCCCTAAGCATACCCTGCTTTATCGGCTATTCCATTATGAGACTATAAACCCCCTTCGGAAAATGTTTACGAGGTAATTAATCAAGTGAGAAGTAGCAACCAGTGCAGTCAGCCCCTGCTGGCCATTAGAAATAATGTATGTCTAAGGCACTTCTGCATTGGCTTAATTTTTTAGACCTAGCCGTTGCCCCTTGGTTGAAACCTGAAGTTGATTACTGGTGAACTTTACCCATGTACAGTATCTCTTGTGGGTCCTGTCAAGTCACTCATGATGACAGACTTACCAAGGTTCTTGTAAATATTTGGAATAATCCTCATTTTCTTAACTAGGTCAGTTTTCAAACTACTTGATAATTTGATGTCTGCTGTTATTTGGTACAAAAACATTTGCAAGATGCACCTTCGAAAGGTTAAAATGGTGCAGCACCGTGCTGCAGTTTGAACAGTTGTTTGCATTTGCCATAAAACTCCAGTTTTTAAATATATTGTGGTCTTTCTGGAACAGGTCACTGTGTCTCCAGCCCCCTCCTTAGATTACACCCTCACCCCCCTCTCTGGTGACCTGTACACATCCTGTTTGTGCGGCAGTGAGCGCAAGACCCTCAGCTGGATCATGGCCCCCTCAGCCTTAGGTGAGAGTCATGCTTTCATCCACACTGGTGTGAAATGTTAGAGGCTACCAAGGTGGAGGAACCCTTTTTCATCTCTATGAAATCAGTGAGATCCATCTCAGTTACAAATTGTTTTGACACTTTTATAATTAAAAAAGATTCCTAATCAAGTTTCACACCGTGTTCATTGATCTTTTTAGGGGTTATGAATGTGTCAGTGACTGCTGAGGCCGTGGCATCCCACACATCATGTGACAATGAGATTGTGAGCGTGCCAGAGAGAGGTCGTATCGACGTGGTTACACGATCTCTCATAGTAAAGGTTGGTACCTTAACACAAGATGACAAAAGTTTATCTCTTAACAAGATCGAAACTCTGGAACTCACATAATTTCCATTCCTCTCAGGCTGAAGGAACTGAGATGACAAAGACCTACAACTGGCTGCTCTGTCCAAAAGGTCAGTATGTTTTACACCAGGCACGGCCCATCAAACAGTTTGAAAAAGGACAGCCCAATGCTATAAGTTAAGAGGAGGTAGATTGCATGTAAAAAATGTAATGTAATTCACTACTTACAGGTAGCACTTAGTTTCATTGTGATTATGCTAAATGTGTTTAACGTAGGTGTCTCAGATTATTTCAATGACATTACTTAAAAACATTTTATCAACTTAATGGAAGAATCCCCAATTTTATGGCATATCTTATTTCCAGTCTGACCTGTTTCAGTACATGACCAACTAACCATCCGTTAAATCTTTGTTTTAGTGCTGAGCTGAGTGTTTGTTCTCTGTCTGCACACAGGAGAGGCGTTGACAGAGAAAATAGACATAGAACTCCCTGACAACGTGATTGTTGGATCTACCCGTGCTTCAGTATCAGTCCTGGGTAAACTTATACATTTGTTTTTTGTTGAGTGTTTAGTTGCACAGAGAAAATCTCCCCCTCCTGCAGATGAATTTGAAAACAGCCTACGAGTGGTGAAAGGTCAGGTTAGTTACGTGTTCGGTCTTAGTAAATCAGTGTTTTTGTGCAGGTGACATTCTGGGC
The DNA here is from genome assembly GCA_916700685.1 of Adelosebastes latens. NCBI lineage: Eukaryota > Metazoa > Chordata > Actinopteri > Perciformes > Sebastidae > Adelosebastes > Adelosebastes latens. The sequence goes on along the minus strand of CAKAKR010034614.1, from coordinate 11,239 downwards.
CGAGCCCTGAACAACCTGGATGGGCTGCTGAAGATGCCGTATGGATGTGGGGAGCAGAACATGGCACTCCTGGCCCCCAACATCTACATCCTCCAGTACCTGGAAAACACACGGCAGCTGACCCCAGCCATCAAGGAAAAGGCTACCAACTTCCTGACCAGCGGTCTGTGTTTACTTCATATTGTAGCTGAAATATAAACTCAGGCATTTCGGGCCGATACCGACTCAAAGAGATGGATTTGATATCGGTGACAATGGGGCCAACCTGTTCAATTAAATTTTATGTTTATATACTATATACATTTTATACTGGAATTTTAATTCCTGTTTAAGTTTTGACCAATTAGTTGCTGCATTAAAAAGGCTTACAGTTGAATTGTAATTCCTGAGAATTTTGAAGATTTTTCGCCAACTTTTTGGTGCATTATTTATTATTTTAATGATAAATAACAATTCAATACATTTATATCTATGTATGTATTGGTCACATTTTGTTTTACAAAGTTAGGAAATCAATGTTAAAGTGAAGCCTGAAGTTGCCACTTCCACACAGTGAGGCATACAGCTTATTAATTAAACGCTGGTATCAGATCGGTATCGGCCGATACCCAAAGCCCAGGTATCAGGACTGAAAAAGTCGGATCAGTGCATACCTACCCAAAATGTTGTTTTTCTTTAAATCTGTACGTTCACTCTTACGGAAACAAGAAACAACGTAAAGAAATTTACCTCAAAATATGAAATCAAATCTGACAATGTGTGTTTTATAAATGCTCTAATAAGCGTGTTTTCCTATTGTGATACAGGCTACCAGAGACAGCTGAACTACAAGCATGGTGATGGTGCTTACAGCACGTTTGGATCAGGAACAGGAAACACTTGGTGAGAACATTACTGACCAATCATCCACTAAGATTAATTATGGTGTAAAATATTTACTATGTCAGAGTCATACCCTTTAAACCAGTGATTCTTAAAGTAGGGTCCGGGGACTCCCAGGGGTCACATGTCATTGGGTCCACGAAATTATTTGCTATTATTATAATATTATGCTGTATTATTAAAAAGTACATATCTACAGATGGGGACCATTTGCACCAATAAAACAAGCATATTGTGTCCCTTACTACCACCCACGTTAGCTTCACTCAGGGTGCAACAAACTGTTCCTGCTGCTGCTTAGCTTAGCTTATTAGCCAGCTAGCTAGCTGGCGAGCATGGAGAATTAATTTGAGTCAGTCCACATCGACAAGTGACGCTAAGCCCAAACTAGCTAAGTTGAGAAAATATGATGACAGTTATATCGAGCGACAGCCGAGCTAAAGCGACATCTGATTACAAAGCACCTGAATATCAAGGCAAAACAAAGTGGTGTTAACGTGGTTCAAATTAAAATGTGTTTCTGTTTATCACTATCAAACAGGTCGGAAGTATTTAGGCTGAAATGTTTTCGAATACAAATAGTTCCAATGGCATCTAAGAGTGTAAATGGTAGTAAGCATTATGGTTAATCGCTGTTACGATAATGAGGGGTCCTTGTAAGATTTTTCTCCCCTTTAAGGGGTCCCTGGCTCCAAAAAGTCTGAGAACCCCTGCTTTATACTATACTGATGAGTAGATGATGCAATTATACTTTGGAGCACATTGCTCCAAAAATCATGTGATTTTACTCCTTCTATTATCACTCATAATAAGTTCTTCACAATAATAAAACCAATGCGCTATGTGCACACAAGCATGTTGAAGTATTTCTAATTAATGCATGAACTGCATAAATGTTATGTTTAGTATATTGTGGTAATTATCGTGAGACATTACACAGATCAAGTGCTTCCTCTTGTCTGATTACATCAGTTAATATCTAACTTTGTTTTAATATCCTCCTCAGGCTGACTGCTTTCGTGCTGAGATCGTTTGCCAAAGCGCAGTCGTTCATCTACATTGACCCAGCAAAGCTCGAAGAGTCTATGGTTTGGCTGAACGATAAACAACGAGAAAATGGCTGTTTTGAACGGTCAGGAAACCTCTTTAACAACAGAATGAAGGTAATTAAAGTCTGTCTGGAGTTTCTATGAAAATTAGGTTACATGCTGATCTTCACTGCAGCAGTAGTTAAACACAAATGCACCATCAGGACTTTCATTCATGGCTCAGTAGTAACTAATACCAGCCTGGAGCCCATTTCACGAAATGTGCGACATGCAAGCAGCAATTAGCAGCATGAGATAATTCCCCTTCATATTCATTTTAACAGGTTTCTCTTATCAAAACAAACGCCATAATGGTGACTCATGCAGGATTATACGAGAGTCCCGTGGGACTCACAAATGTATTTGCAAGTTTCCGAGTGACAACCCTTTGTGAAACAGGACACTGCCGCCATTTGCAAACTGCTCAAAATGACTTCTGTGAGTGGGGCCCCTGGGTGTTGGAGGTGCAGTGATGATCTGTGTGTCTGTATGATGCTTCCTCTCTACAGGGTGGTGTGTCTGACGAAGTGACCCTCAGTGCCTACATCACTGCTGCCTTATTGGAGATGAAGAAGCCCGTAGATGTAAGTAAACTCCTTTCACTACAAACATCTCATGCTGTTTTAAATGTAAATTGCTTGATGGAAAGAATTTACTTTACAACATATACACGAACCAATAACTTTTACACTGACAAGTAAGAAATAAAACTATTAAATACTTGACAAATCTCCCTTTAAGGTACATTTTGAACAGATAAAAAATGTGATTCATTTGCGATTAATCGCGATTAACTGTGGACAATCATGAGATTAATCGCGATTCAATATTTCAATCGATTGACAGCCGTAATTATAATGTGTGCTTTTAATCTGTTCTAGGATTCTGTGGTGAACCAGAGCCTGTCTTGCCTCAAGGAGTCCACCAGTGACCTCAGCAACACCTACACTACAGCTCTGCTGGCGTACGTCTTCACCCTGGCAGGAGACATGAAGACCCGTGCTCACCTTCTGAAGCACCTAGACACTGTTGCAATACAAGACGGTGAGTCATCCTCCTAAAGGAAATCATTCTGGCTTCATTACTGTGAATGTAGCTCACCTTGTGCCTGTTTGTCTGTTTGTGGATGGCTGTTTTTAGGAGGGTTCCTCCACTGGTCTCAGACAGCAAAAGACACGTCAGCCTCCCTGTCTGTGGAGATCAGCTCCTACGTGCTGCTGGCCAAACTCAGCGCCGCTCCTACAGCTGAAGACCTGGGCTACGCCAGCAGCATCGTTAGATGGCTGACGGGCCAGCAGAACTACTATGGAGGCTTCTCCTCCACACAGGTACGGGCAGCCCAAACAGAACAAAGCTGGACTTTGAATTAAACGTACTGCATTGTCTTCTGGGACAAATATGATGAAGATTATTGAAATGTCTGTGCAATGCATTTTTCAGCTTATTCAAACTGTTTCATTAACTTATGAAGTAGGGACATTTTCTAAATGTATAAAGGAATACTAAATCCTTCAGCCTATCTGAAAAATTCAAAATCACATAATTTAGACATTAGGGCTGTCAAAGTTAACTTGATAATAACGCGTTAATGCAAATTTGTTTTAACGCCACTAATTTTTTTAACGTATTAACGTAACTTGCGATTTTACTTACGCTAAATTTTGGTGAGGAAAAACTGTCTTGGCTATTTTCAAAGGGGTCTCTTGACCTCTGACCTCCAGATATGTGAATGAAAATGGGTTCTATGGGTACCCACAAGTCTCCCCTTTACAGAAATGCCCACTTTATGATAATCACATGCAGTTTTGGACAAGTCATAGTCAAGTCAACACACTGATACACTAACAGCTGTTGTTGCCTGTTGGGCTTGAGTGTTATGACCAGTTGAGTCGGACCCAGATGCAGAAACAGGAGGCAGATGAAAAATTAACAAAAGGCTTTCATTGCCAAAAATGTGCAGAGGAATTGATCATGGCAGAAATAGGACTGGGGGTAAAGCAACGCAGACAGGCAGGCAGGCAGGGCACCTAGGCGTAGAGAAAATGCACGTTAGTACAACTATCAAAAACACGAGCAGAACTAGCAACAAGAAAAACATGGAACGAGTGAGGCCGAGATAGTCTACCACTTGGGTTTAAACAACGAACTGGCGACGAGTGTCTGAGATGTCTGGGCATAAGTAGTGTGCTGATCATCTGATTGTTGCCAGCCATTTCCAATAATAAATACATACATACATTTGCATAAAGGAATTTGCCCACTCCCATGTTGATAAGAGTGTTACATACTTGACAAATCTCCCTTTAAGGTACATTTCGAACTGGTAAAAAATTTGTGATTAATTTGTGATTAATCGCGATTAAATATTTTAATAGATCAAGCCCTATTAGACACACATGGTTTTCACAGGACAGCGACATGAGCCCACACCTAAAGAGTTTAGTGTCAGTGATTATACCTGACCAAGGACAACAGCGGTGTTATAGCCCATTAACTACAATTCACATACACTGAGCATACTGTCCTGTTTGAAATTGTAATTTTCTTAAAGGGACTGTTTGTAACTTTTTAAGCGTATAAATGTAGCGGGTCGGCACACATGCGCGTTCGCATATGCGCGCTCGCGTGTGGCCGGAGCCTCGTCTCCGCTGCCTGCTCTCCTTCACTCAGACAGAGCGCGCGCGTCCTCGCTGTCTCGCTCCACCTCTAGACGTGAACGCGCGCTCACTACACACTGCAGAAGAGTTAGTTTAGCTCTGAGAATATCTAGTGAATGTACAGGGGACGTTTGTGCAGAAATAACTGCTGCAGCTCCTCCAGACCAACAGAG